>RJWM01034977.1:0-19311 GCA_004363535.1 Dasyprocta punctata | reverse complement strand
TGCATTGGTTAGTTTAAATGACCTGTTACATTCATTGGAGAAGGCGGCCATAGAGGGGTTTGAGGTTGGGTGGTGGTCACCTCCTAACATGGACAATAGATGCTCCGGAAAGGCACGTTTTGCACATTCCTCAGTCATGAGACAGGGTAGTTATTATCTCTTAACCCAGTTTTCCGGCGGCTTTGTCCTTGGGCAGCTTTATATTGTAACAGCTCAATTCTCTGAATGGGGGCGTTGAGCGAGCAGTTACAGGAAACAGAAACTCAGGCTGGCTAAGGGAGAGACAATACTCTGGGAAAGGGGCTCAGGCCTAAAAAGGCGCATACAGAACAGGAAAGCGACGCTATATTAGTTACAGGTTATAACAGTTCTGAAGCGACTCCAGTTATGATACTGTCCATTTCTCCGCCTTTTCAGTCTGGGTTGGTTTGTGACTTACTTTGACTAACATGGTGGCAGTCACACTGTTTAAGCCTAGGAATGCAAATTTCAAGGAGCCTCTCAGCTTCTGCTTTCGCACTTTGGAAAACTTCCGCCATTCTGCCAAGAATTCCAGTCTACTGGAGAGGGAGAGGCCACGGAGGCAGAACCGAGGTGTCCCTGCTGACGTCTCAGGTGGTAGGCCCTGGTCCCTGTCCCAGCTGGGCTCAGCCTCAGGCTGGCTCAGCAGCCTAATAAAAGAGCTCATGAGAGCGCAGCAGAGACACTTCCCAGCCGGCCTGCAGGGCCATGGGAATCAACAGCTCACCCCCCTCAGCTACTAAGATCAGGGCCCATTGTTCAGAAGCAATTCAGATGTGATGCAGTGGTTTAAGATATTAATTATATTTAAGGCAACGTTAACTACATTTCTAATTAATGATATGTGGAGAACTGTTCAATATAATACAGACTGTTGATTCAATAAAATAATTTTGCCTGAAAAACCTGTGACTAAATTTTGCCTAAAACCCTGTGACTAAATTGGATACTTAAGGGGACACATTTAGTGAGTCCTAAAAATCACATATTTTCATAACTAGAGGTAACAAAGAAGGACATTGCTACAAATTCAGAGTTGTTGTCATTGATTTTATAACCTGAGACTTGTAGCCAGTGGGTAGAAAGAAACGTTAAACATCTACATTTTTATAGTAAATTTGATATAATATGTTAACAATAATACAAATTCTCCCTTTTGGAAAGGATAATATGATATCAGAAATATGAATCTCTATTTAAGAAGGAATTCAGCTTTTAATTAAAGAGGAATACTGAAGCCATGGATCTAAAAATCACGTTTTTTATATATATATAGTTATTGTGCTGTAAATCCCTTCCCTTTGTTGCCAAGAAAACTTGTCAAATTGTTTTACTACAGAGTTTGTCTCTATCCATCTAAATTGTAGACCTGTGCACTTTTATTGCTGTCAGAAGTTTGTAAAATACTTTCAGATAATTGTGGAAAAATCATAAAACCTACCTGGGAAAATTGTAATAGTTCACAGGTTATACTTAGTGTTAATCAGTTCAGACATAACTGAACTACAAATGAACTTACTTTTATTTTTTCCTGCCCCAAGCTAGCCCCAATACAAGATGATTTCTTTTCATGGAAATAATAGGTCTCCTTTTTTCTTTTCTCTGTAGTGGTAATAAATATAAGAGCTTCTGACAGTCAAAATCCTACACACAAGCTAGAGTACTGTTTATTATTCTGAGGGTTGCAGCAATAAAATACTGCCAGCAAATAGACTAACATTTGCACGACACCATCAAATGCCATGTCTTGTATTGATTTACAGTGTTATAACACTAACCAACTCTTAGTAGTTCCACCGAAGAGCAAAGAAAATTGTTGGAAAGGTCACATCTCCTACCCCCTTGGTTACTGGACGGGGTGACCCTTGCCTGTAATCCCAGCACTAGAGAGGCTGAGGCAGGAAGATTGCCATGAGTTTGAGGACAGCCTGGGCTACATGGTGAATTCAGGGCCAGCCTGGACTACACAGCAAGACCTCCGCACTTAAAAAAAAAAAAAAAGTAAGAATCCTATCCTTTTAATGGAAATTCCAAATCCCCAAAGTGTATTTCTATTCTTTTGTGTGCTTTTATTATCACTGTAGAGCTTTAAGTTACATGGAAAAGGTTTTCTTAAAATAAAAAATTTTAAAAGTAATTGATTTTATAAGCAATTGACTTTTTCTAGTTTCTATTATGGGAATTTATTATGAACAATTAGTAATTTATCAGAAATGAGTGGTAGTGCCTAAAATTTCTTTAAGAGTCTCTTCTTCTAAGAGCCTATTCATGATAAAGTCTCTGGCTTGAATGTAGAGGGAAGTTAAAATTTTTCCATAGATGTAAATATTTTAGTTGGGAATCAAATTGTTTTATAAGATTTTTGTAATACTTCTATCAGAGCTGTGCATTAATATGATTCATGTATCTGTCCATAGAAGGAATTTTCCCATCTGCTAAAAAGCACTGAAGAAGTTCAGTGAGTGAATTAGTTTTCTATATTACCTGAAATTTGGAAAGAATTTTCCAGCTCTGCTTAATTTATTGTTTTATTATCCTTAAGACTGATAATTAAGGGTTGCTAGCAGTGGCACTCTCATATAATCCAAACTACTCAGGAGGCTGAGGCAAACGGATGGCAAATTCAAGGACAGCCTGGGTAATTTAGTGAGGCTCTGTGTCAAAATAAAAAATAAAAAGATCTGGGATGTTGTTCAGCATAATGGCTACATAGCACGTACAAGGCAGGCCCTGTGTGTATATATATATATAAATATAAAAATATAAATATATATACACAGGTCCTGCCTTTATATATGTATATATGTATATATATATATGTGTGTGTGTATATATATAGATATATGAAGAGAGACAGAGAGAGACAGAGAGACAGAGAGAGATACAATAGCTCCTTCTGGTTATTTTTTTCTGGTCGGGTGGCATTAAGAAAGCATTAACGAAAGCAGAACAATAAAGTTCCATGCCAGAGGGAGTGCCTCTTAATAGTTCGCTGGAACAAGTTCCATCCCCTTCTGTCTGTTTCCACGTCCTGTGTCAATTCTCATGCTTTCCCCATGGCATCTCTGAGCGCTTTTCTTTTTCAGGATTACCCCTGGCTCTCTTAGCTGCTTCTTCAGTGGCTTTAGATAATTCTGAGGCTTTCTTTACTCAACTTGAATCTGTTGTCCCTTTGCTTCCTGGCTTCACCCCTTCTGTGAAATTCAAATGCTTTCTTTGACAGCATCCCTCCCCCCATAAAAACCCTCATTCCCAGAGGCCCTTGTATAATGCTCTGACTTAAATGTTCAGGGACTATGGAAAGGTTTCTAAAAGACTGCAACACATAGCAAAAAACTTATTTTCTAGATATTCTTGTTCTTTTAATTCAAATTAAAACATTCGTTTGTTTTTAAAAAGAAAATGCACATCCCTGATGACATTTTTAAAATACACGAAGGTCAAAAGAGAAGACTTTCCCTCATCCAGACCTCTGGCCCTCTGTTCCGATACCGCCTGCCCTGAAAGTCACTGACTCTTGGGCTTGACGGTGTGTCCTCTCAGAGCTACCCTCTGAGGAGGAAAACATAGGTGACTATGTTCTTATCTTTTAAATAAGAAAAATACCCTGCAGTTTGCTTTTTTTCATTAAATTTTGAATCGTAAAGACTGCATCTACTCATATGTAACTGTCTAGATGTGTGCCATTCTTTGTCCGGATGGACTTTAATTTATTTAACCATAAGTCATCTTTCGTGAACATATAAACTGTTGCCCATTTTCTGTTATCACAATGCTGGATATATATCCTTGCACACATACATTTGACACTGATGTCACTATATCTGTAGGATGAATTCCTGCAATAAGAGGAAATACTTGGTCTAAGGATATACATATTTAAAATTTTGTGCTATATAACTTAACAGATATAAAATCACACTATAAAATCAATTTTAGTGCTAGTCTTTTTCATTTAGTTGATTTTATATTATCCTTAGCCCATGTTATTCAAAACTCTTGATACACATTATTTTCAATAGCTACAAAATAGCTATTTTTCTAGAGATGTCATGAATTAGTTAATTTTTGTTGCTATGTATCTGTTCCCATCTTCTGGTGTTTTAAATCAGCCTTTGATTTAAAACAATGTTATTGTTGACCAAAAATTATTAGCCTATTTTTCCAAGTACGAACTTGTAAATTAATTTTTTTTTTTTTTTTTTTGGGACAATGGGGTCTGAACTCACAACATCGCACCTGCCAGGCAAGTACTTAAACCACAGAGCCAAACTCCCAGCCCTGGTTTTTTGAGGCAGGGTCGCATTATGTAGCTCAGGCCAGCCTTGCACTCAGGTTGTAGCCTGAGCTGGCTTCGAACTCACAACACTCCTCCTACCTCAGCCTGCAGAGTGCTGGGATTAAAGGCATGAGCCACCATGCCCGACTTAGATTAGCCTTTTAAAAGAGGAATTGCTGAACTAAAGGTCCAAACTATCTTCAGAGTCTTGGTTTTTATTGTCAGATATTTTTTTTGGGAAAGTAGTAACAATTTCCATCCTCGTCAATGAAGGCTGTGGGCTTCTTCCTGTGACCTCACCAACAGGGTCACTGTCCATGAGAGGGAGATGGAAATATAAATTAGGAGAAAAATGTTATCAAGGTGTTGTTGTTTTTTTAATTTTAATTTATTTAAGTACTTTAAGTTATTTTATAAATGTTTTGGCTTACCAGTTTTATGAACTTCTTTTGTAAACAATAGATACATATATACATGTATATTTCAGTTTTAGATGTGTCATATACATGTGCCGACTCCCCATGATGAATGTAGCCACTATATACTGCAAATATACTAATAAGAATTAAACATAATAAAATTGTATGTGTGCATCATGTATTTTTACATTAAAATGAGACTTGTGTATGGATAAATAGATATTCTGTTTCTGGGCTACTTACAGTCTTACTACAATTATTAGCTTTGCTTTTCATTTCCTGTGTGATAGAACACTATGGCAAATATTCAAATTTTAAACATTTATTACAGTAAAAGACTCATTGCCATTAATCCTTCTCAAAATAATCCCCCCATACTTATTGCATCATTTTTGTCACTTTCTGAAGCAGCTTTGGACTTTCTCTTTCATGAGTGTCTTTTTATGACTGCCTCAGTGACCTGAATTCAAAATGTTCATAAAAGTTTCTGTCATATAAAAATATTGCAATGTGTCCTTGTCAATCTTATTAACCGGATGTGGCATCCTAAGACTTCTGGCTCTTCCCCAAAGTCACAGTCAAAATGAGATAAACATTTTGAACTGACTCAGGTCATTGAGGCAACCACAACATAACTAAAGACTCACGAAAGAGGACTTCCAGAACTGCTTCGGGAGTGGTAAGAATAATGGGGAAAGTGTATTTGAAGTGAGGGAGAGTATGTAAGCATTCATCTTTTTCTCTTCTTTCAACTTTTAGACTAGTTTAAATGTACTATGGTGGGAGACAAGTTTCTCACTCTAGAATAAAAATTTATAAATAAACAAGGAAAGAAACCAGTATGATCTACATGGAAATGAATCAGAGTTGGAGTCTTCAGTGTGAGATCATATTTAGTTTAATACAGATAAGATGCTAATACATAGGAATATTTACAGATATGTCCTCGCTCTGTCTGCCTCCAGCAAGAGCCTATAACCAACAGCATCCCACTAGCAATAGGCATACCTAGCACCCAGATCTTAGTGTATAGGGCTCCTTGGTGAAATGACCAATTCTAGGACCCACATAGGAAGTATACAAAATGAGTCTAGAGCATCTTCTAGTATCTGAGAGTAAACAAGTGATTAAAATGAAACAAAAACAAACAAAGTCACAGAGGTACATCAAAGGGACACAGGAATGAAATGGAAAAACTCTCAATAGCCAAACCTGGAAGAACCCCAGTAACAAAACATACAGAGCATAGAATGAAGACCCATGACAAGTAAGTAAGAATAGATGAATTTTCTGGGCAAAGATCTAAATAGTTTATATAAATACTCTGCCCTCAAGGAGGTGGACTATAATGCATGATCCCTTAACTGTAGGCTACACATAGTGACCTCCTTCCAAAGACTGTAGTACAAAAAGTGGGGGAAATAGTAACTTTGCAGCAGATAAACTTAGTAAATGCTATCTCAACCAGGTGACCAAGGTTAACATCAAGGATGATAAAGTCGTGTTGGTAGGATGGACCCTGCACACGATGTGATGAAAATAGAATTTCATCTCCATAGTCTTCCTCCCCCAAACACACAACCCTGGTCCAATCAAGAAACAAATATCAGACAGATCCTAACAAGGCACATTCTACATAACACCTGACCACTACTCTCAAAACTATTAAGGGCATCAAAATAAGTTAAGTCTGAAAATTTATCACAGCTAAGAGGAGTATAAAGAAACCTGAAGACTAAATGTAACATGGGATCTTAGAACAGAAAAAAGACATTAGGTAATAACTAAGAAAATCTAACATGGTCTAGGTCTAGTGTGGACTTTATTACAATGCACTGTCTCATTAATTGTAACAAATATGTCACACTAATGTAAGGTGCTAACAATAGAGAAAATTGGGTTCCTTTCAAGTATTTGGGGACTCTCTATATTATCTTTGCAACTTTTCTACAAACTTGAAACTTCTAAAACATTTAGAATTTTAGAAAAAATAATCATTCTAAAAGTATACTATGAAGTATTTATGAGATATAAAAACAAGGTTAAAAAATAAGACAAACACATTGTGCCCAATCTCCAGCTTAAGAAATGATGCTTACCAGTGGAGTTGAAGTCCTCTGTGTACCTCTCCTTAGGTATACTTAACTCCCTTCTCCCAGAGAAAACTATTACTCTGAATTTGGCATTTATTACTCTTATGGTTTGTTTTGTTTTTTATTTTGTTTTGGTTTTTTATTTTTGTTTTGTTTTTTTGAGACAGGGGTCTCACTTGTAGCCCAGGTTGGCCTTGAATTTGCAGTGATCCTTCTGCCTCAGTGTCCTAAGTGCTGGTATTACAGATGTGTGTACCACTCCCAGCCCCCATGTATTTCTTGATATTTTTATGACATATTGGTTTGTGTTTCCAAATTTCAAATCAATGGTATCGCATTATATCTGCTTTTATAAATATTTCATTCAATATTGTTCTCGTAAGACTCATGTTGGTTTATGTAGCTCTAATACATTTATTTCGCTACCAAGTTATCCATTATATAAATATGTTCTAATCAATTGGTCTTTTTGGTGGACCTGAACATGTCCCACCATTATTGTAGCTAAAAGTTCTCCCATTTGTCTTTCATTTGCCTGGAAACTAGAGAGTTCTCCCTACCTGGCCCATTCCACACAACGCTCCTCATCTTAGTCTGGCAGTCTAACTCCTCTCTCCCCTTCCATGCTCCTCTTCATTCCCTTCTTCCAGATTGATCTCTCGAGCTCTGACGTCTTTTTTTTTTTCCTGAACTAAAAGGCCCTCTACTTCTTCTTTAGCAGGCCCGTTCATTCAAAATTATGAAAAAATGATAGTTTAAACATAATTTTCTTCAAAAATGCTTTGAAATAATAAGAGAAATAACTCCAGTTCTTTTATAAAAATATGTTTAATGCCCTTAAATATCTTAATTTATAAATTAGAAAGTTAAATATAATCTTAAGTGGCTTAAAATAGTATATTCAAAATGAGTTTTCAATAAATGAAGGTTCTATAAAACACATAGAGAGGGCAGAACTTGTAAAGAAAGAATGAGTTGAGTGTCAGGGTCATATCTTAAATGAAAAGGAATGCATCCCAGTTTTTATGAAACTCATGTCATTCAAACCTATTCACAAAGATAGAAGAAAAGCTTTCATCTTTGGAGAGAAATGTTAAAGATGCAGAAAAAAAAAAAAAAGCATGGGCAAAGGCATATTTAGGCATGTGGCATCAGAGTTTAAAAGTCCCTGAAATCTAAAGAGAGGAGAGATTGTTGAAACTATAAGTAGTTGATTGGGGTATTTCAGTTGCATTCTAAACTGTAGAGCATAGTACTCCTGTAAAGATGTACAAAAATTGTCACATTTAGATTTATAGTAAGAGAAAATAACTAATGAAATCATGTATCATCTATGCTGTTCTCTCAAGTTGCAGACTATTTTTAACTCTTAAAAAGAACATAAGAATAAGTCCAGGAGATCTTTTGTACAACACAGCAATTACAGGCTATACTGATGCATTGTGTACTTGAAAAATGCTAAGAAAGGTTTCAAATGTTTTTGCTATACATACACACAGAGACATGCACAGGATAAACATATGTGGTAACAGACATAGCATGATTTAGCTATTCCACAATGCATACACATCAAAACTTAATGTTGTATAGTCCAAATACATACAATTATTGTTCACTAAAAAAAAAAAAAAAAAAGGAAAAGAAAGAAAGCTATGAGTAGTAGTGTATGCTAGGATCTCCATTTACTGAGATGCTGCGGCAAGACACTCACAAGTTCAAGGCCGGCCAGGGCAACATAGGGAAACCCTGTCTCAAAAAAAAAAGAAAAAGAAAAAATGGTGGGGGGTTAGGGTTGTCGTTCTGGGTGGAGCACTTGCCTAGCATGCACAAGCCCCAGGTTCAATTCCTAGTTCTGCAAAAACAAATAAATAAAATCAAAGGAGTGCTTTTAAAAGAGGAGATTAGCTTATGGGAACTTGTGCTTTTGTGGTATTAATCTGGCAATTGCATGTCAGAGAGAGTGAAGGTAGGAGTGCATGTTGGGAAGCAGGGTTGGTCATGAGAAGAACGCAGTCTAGACTAAAGCGGTAACATCAGAACAAAGCTGTGAGGGCCTGGATTGGGGTAGGCACAGTAAATATGGGGAAAAATGCAAGAGATTTTCACAGTGAACTGCCAGCGTTACCCGGCTGAGCTGCTTAGATGACAGGCAAGAAGAATAAGAGGAGTGAAGGCGATGTCGTAGTTACAGTGTGGGGCACGGGACAAGGGCGGTGCCATGGCCAAAGACGGAAACACAGAGCACAACCACATGCACCAGAGAGCCGGCCCAGGGAGCAGAGAACACGGGATCTCCGACGGCGGGTGGGGGCTCATTTGTTAGGGCAGAGCTCCTCGAAAAAATGGAAGAAGAAAATGAAATGGAGGCAGTGGTACAGAAGTTGATGAATGGAAAAACAGGTATTCCATTGTCAACAGCCAAGATGGGGCAAAGTGGAAGTACCTGCGGACTGGTAGATAGAACCGTTCTCTCGGTGTTTGTATCTGCAGCTCCTTTCCTTACTTACACTGTTTCTATAGGGGTCATGATGAGACTTCTTTCTGTTGTCCTGCGTTAGTAAGACTTGGTGAATCGCACTGCTCTCCTCAGATCCAGGAACCCAGCAGCCTCGGATACAGGAACCTTAGCACAGGGTGTCTAAGAGCAAGGCCAAGAAGTGGAAAGACAGAAAGAGAGAAGCAAACTTCCCCTGACTCCCAGTGTGAAGCCTCCTCAGGAAACACACTACCTGTGTACACTAAAATCAGGTTCCTTTTCTCGCCTCCGGAGAGGATGGCCAGCTGACTCAGTTGACTCCGTAGCAGCCCTTGCTTCCCTCCTTCAACCACTGATTATCATCCGCACCACAACATTCTCTTTTATGTTTGCTTTTATAAATCTCCTTTATCTCCATGTTTCTATACACTTTCAATAAGCATTTTCTTCACCAAACATATATATCCCAACCTTATACAAATTTGCAAATTTACTGGTTACTTTGAAACAATACAACTGAGTTGAAATTATCCATTATGAACAAATTATCCCTTGACAACAGTCATGAAACTATAAACCTCATCCATTTATCCAGACATCCATTTACTGAGCATTTACTATGTGGCCAAACACCAACACAATATCATTATTTGGGACACAAAATTCAGTAAGTGGAGCCATCGTTGCCAAGGAATCTGCAGAAAAAGGTGGATGAATGAGTCCAGCTTGCTAGGTTGGTCCTAAAAAAAGGACGATTAAGAGATACAGTGACCCTTTCACAGAGATTTTATTTATTGCTATTCCTAGATGGTGCTTTTTGCAGAGGATGTAGAGTTAATAAGGGGATCAGATTTTTGATTGGCTGATGTTTTTACAGGAACATAGTCTTAGATTCCATTGTGAACATAATACACATCTCAGTTTGTTGAGTTGGTTTATGTTGGTTAAATTAATGGTTTTAGTTGGTTAAGTTAACTGTGGGATTCAGTAAATGATGAAAGGCAAGAATGTTTTGTATGTGTAGTAAGGATGTTATTACTGGACTTACTGAGTATGGAGATTCTACCCTAGGTCCTGGTCTCTGCATCTTCTGTTTAGAATTTACAGTTGCTTAGGAGCTTAATACAAGTCATACAGCAAATGCATTTCAATTTCTTTCAAATGTTCTTCTGCACTGGAGATTCTTTGCCCTTTGGAAAATTAGATAGATTGGACCAAGATTCCTTAAACTAAAAGCAACCAAATGCCCTTATCCACAACTTTGTTCCCAAGTGTAGAATAGCATGTAAACCAACATGATAGCTTTCTTTTTGCACCATCAACAGGGGTCTTGTTCCGCCTTCTCTAAGAAGAGGAGGATGACTGGTTTGTAGCTACCACATTGCTCTCCCCCACAACAACAATTTTACTTTGTAATTCAAATGAGCCTTTCTTGAAAAACCAGCGGGACAGACTTAAATCTTCTAAGGCAGTTAAGCAAATTTTGCATTTTATGGGCAAGGATAATCCCTTCAACATTTTCAGAAATAAGTTTACAAGCTGCAGGCTGGGTGAGCCATGGAAGCTCATGACAAATGGGGACACAGAGCGTCCTCCAGCAGTGTGTGTGACACGCAGTAAATCCTCCTGCCTTGGCAGGTCCACAAGTGTAGTGAGAAAACAAGATCAATTCTCTCCCCCTCTCACAAAGGATCCTTCATTGCTGGTGGCTGATAAACCAGAGGAGAAGCTTAATGAAGTAGATGCTGAAAGCTGACAGGAGTATTGGAAATGAATATAGAGAAAATGAAAATATTATGCACCAAATTGTCAGAACAGAAGACAGACTGACTATTAGCAGACACAAAAATAGAGCATGGTTGAGTGTTTTCTCAGGCCAGCTGGTGACAGCAGAATATCTGTGCAAGGAAGGAGTAAAACGAAAACCACACATGGGTAGGGGAGTACTTGGAAACCCAAGTTACACCACAGGATATAGTGCATAAATTGGAAATTTAGTGCAGCCAGCATTTTGAAAAATGAACGCAGCAATGATGAAAGGGAATTTGTGCATCTGGCTGAAGAGTAATGTGAACTCAAAAAGATAAAGTAATGAAAGATAAGATAAAGTAATGAAAGATGAACACAGAATAGGATCTGAGGGCAGAAAACCTTTATGCCTTTTCCCTGCTGTCTTGGTCTGCTAATTTGTTGCTTATTTTGCCTATGATTGGACACCATATCTGTGCTTTCTATTCTTTTCCATTTTCCTTCTGTGAGCTTATGCAAATGTACAAGAAAAATAGCATTACAGTTCAAGTGGAAAATTATTGCAAAATGGGGGAGCATAATATTTTACAGTTTTAACTGGTGTTATTAGCAAGTGTATCCATAGAAATAGCAGAGTAACAGAGTGGAAGAATAAATACCTTGTAATCAATAAGTAGAACAGTGAGAAGGATGTTGCTGGGTGGGTGGGTAGGTGGGGAATCTGGCTATTTCAAAGAATAAAAAACGGCTTTGAGAAATGTATCCTCTTACCAGGGGCAAGTCTGACTATTCTTTTAGCTGACACAACAGAATTACCGTTTACAGCTCCTGGGTCTTCCTACTGTATTACTATTATCACCCACACAAGTTTATTGAACATCGTACGAGAGTTACCACCATTATCCTGAGTTCAGGTGAGGATAGAAATGGGGAGCATATTACTTCACCTGTGAAGAAACCTGAGGGAAATGGCTGCTTAAGAGGATCTTGACTGAAATGAGGGGACTCCAGGGCCGGGAGTTTGGCTCAGCGACTTAAGCGCCTGTATGACAGGCGTGAGGTTGTGAGTTCGATCCCCGGTGCCGGAAAAGAAAAAAAAAATCCTGAAATGAAATGTGGGCATCTGTCGCTATCGCCCCTTTGATTGCCACAGCAAGGGGTATGCTGTTTGCTTCTCTGTTCATTGGTCAGTGCCAAGTGGGACACTGTCACTTGATTTATAGATTGTCTGGGCAGTCTTGCCTGCCTCAAACCAAACCTCAAATTAAGTCAAAAATTTTTATTATCCTACCAGCATGACTCTGAGTGTTGATTCCAAATGGAATTAAATTTTGCCATGGAGAAGTACAGATTTTTTTTTTTTTTGGTTTTGGGACAGCTTTCCAGTGGTATACAGGTTTACAACATGGACTTTAGCTCTTTAATGTCTCCACAGGGAGTCTGAGGAGTTTGGGGTCTTGACTGGAAGAATTTATGTGCAGTCACCTTCCTTCAGTGACCAGTTTGGAAGATGATGCCAAAGAAGGGAGTAGAGAAGCCAGCGGAAGGGACAAGGAGGGGGGGGGAGATGAGGGAAACAAAATGGATTATGAATTTGAAAATTGCCAATTATCTTGTATCATACAGCTCAGAGCCCTGGCACAATGATCAGCCACAATCCAGATTTTTCAGCTTAAATGGCTTTACATTCAAGCAAGCAAATTAACCATAAAATAGGGGGGGAAAAAAAACAAAATATCCCAAGAAAGAATAAACTGCAGATAATAAGCACCAATCTGGTGTTGAATGCAACCCAAGATACCAATTGTTTTAAGTCACGACAAAGACAGCTGAATGCTCATCTTGTGGATGCAGAGCGAGGATGATTGCCTGCATGAGTATCTTCTCTCACAAATAACAGTTTTTTCGCTCTTAATTTTCTGCTAAATTGGAAGCTAACTGCTTCCCACATTGTCATTGGAACACCTGCAGCTGTGCTGGATTTCTGCGCACCATTTCTTTTAGGTAAAACAGCACTCCACTTCCTTCAGCGCCTCATTATGCCGAGGTCTTCCTTTCACTGCGCTGTGGCACTAATGATTCAGGCAGGCTGGTCAGTCATTAAGTGACAAGCAAATGATACCGTGTGCAACGTGTGAGTAATCGGTCTGAACAAATGAAATCACAGACTTGCCTTTCCCATCATTCATTTCACAAACAGTAGCAATGTGGTGCACAGCAGGTAGCTCAGTTAAAACCAGCCTTGTAAAACAAATTTCCTGCAGCCGGTTAAGGGAACTGATCTGGGCTGGAGGCTTCAGCGCCTGGATTGTACCCAGAGGAGTTAAGGAAGATTGGGGTGGGGGAGGCAGGGAGGGAGGAGCTGGGAGGAGAGCCTCGGTACATACATTAGAGTAATTAAGGGTTTCGTGTCTTATTGGTATGTTTTTCATTTGTATGGATCTCAGAAATGACTGTTGGATTAGCAAACCCAAAACATACAGCATACATTTCACTGTTCCTTGTCAGGAGGTAGCTGTGAGGGAGCTGAAGCAGGGTTCCCATATAAATGGTCTAAATGGGGAGTCCCGAAGACACCATTGTAAATCAGATGGATTGCTAGGAAGTTAGGGATGCAAATCACAGTGATAAAAAGCTTCATGGCCCTTATTTTCACAGTAGATTCCCTTTTGATGCATCAGTTATGTTTCAAATAGTGCAAACTGGCTGCTAATAGAGCCCTGACTTGTGTGTTGAAGCTTAAAATGTGTTAAATTAGCTTGGGGGAGGAAAAACAGTAAAATGAGAGAGACTGACATGAAAATTCCTGTAGTCCCCAACTTTTACCTTCTGACTTCTTGCTAGCACATCTTAGGCCATGCTAGTGGGGTAGGGGCTACTTTCTCCCTGGGGCTGGGGTTCCATCAGGTTTAACTTATTCCTACTTCATGGTTGCTCCTTGGCCTGAAGCCCTGGCTTATACGAAACCAACATCATTTTGGTTTCAAGTATATTCTGAGTCTTTTGTAGCAATGATGGGCTGTGGAAGCACAGGCTTGACCACTATTTGGGTGACAGTTGCTCTTTTCTTACCATGTTGTCAGAAACAAAACAGAATGGGTTCTCATCTGGCTCCTATTTTTCCTGGCTCTGATCCTCCTGATTCTGGCTTTAAATTTTCTCTCATGTACCATCAGGCAGCTGGCAAAACTCCAGAAAATGCCCTGCGCTGTCTGGGCAGACTGGAATCCTCGTGATGTGCACACAATGCATGGCTAGGGAAGGCAGGGAGGTCATGTGTGTGTCCTCATGCGCCCTGGCTCTGGTATCACCCAGCCCTGGCTTTGCTTTCTGACCTTTGGTGACACTCACAGACCAAGTTAGTATCCACAGCCCCCTCTGTTTCCTGAAAACTCTGGATAACATTCAGCATGTTATATATGAAGTGTTCCTAATCCAAAACTAAAATTTAAAATGCTCCCAAAATCTGAAACATTTTGAGCACTGACATGATGCCACAAATGGAAAATTCCATACCTGACCTCACGTGAGCTGTTTCAGCTTAAAAAAAAAACAGTTCACTAAAATTATTGTGCAAAATTACTTTCAGGCTATATGTGTAAGATGTATGTGAAACACAATCAAATTTCACATTTAGGCTTGGATCTCATTTCCAAGATACCTTATTATACATATGCAAATATTCCCAAATCTAAAGATATCCAAAATCAAAAACACTTCTGGTACCAACCATTTTGAATAAGGGACACTCGCCCATCTGAAGAAAGAAAAGAAGAATGTTCTTCCATCAAGAAAGTTCAAATACCAGAAGTTCCTTTTGAGTAAGACTAACAGCTTCACTCGCAGTTCAGATTCTTTTGTGGACTGACTGGAACTCGTTAACTAAAGTTCTCAAAAAAAGAAAAAAGAAAAAAACAAAAGACTTCTTGCAAGTGAACAGTAAGGTGACCACTGCAAACAAGGCTTCTTTGCAAAAGTATGAGATACCACTCCTTCTTCTCCACCTTTGTTTATTCTCAGGTATCAATCTCTCCAGATAAGACTGACTCAAACCTATTCTTAATTTGTAAGATGGTTTTAAAGGTTTTCAAAGGTATCTTATTGTATTAATACATGTCTACTGCATATAAATCAAACAATACGTAAAGTTGTATACACCCCTGCCTCCCTCTTTGCCCGCCTTTACCAAGGTAATCACTGGTATGAGTATGGTATGAATTATCCCAGACCTTTTTCGTGTGACTGGTACTGGGGACTGAACCCAGGTCCCTCATATGGAAGTACATCTTCAGACATTTTTATTTTGAGGTAGGGTCTTACTTGGGACCCTCCTGCCTCAGTCTCCCAGAATCCTGGGATAACAGGTGTATACCTCAAACCCAGCTCATATCCCAGACATTTTCATGCTCTCACCAATACACACACAATTATAATCATTCCCTCCACTCTGCTCCGTAAATGGCTTTTTTTTTAAGTGACCATGACACAGGGGATACCTTTCCACGTCAGCACATGTAGAATTATCTCATTTATTTTAGCATCTATAGACTATTTTGGCCTGTGGATGCATTGGAAACATTTAACCAATCTTCTTCTAATGTACAATTAGATTGTTTCCAATTCTTTATCTACTGAAAATAACACCATAGTGAAAATCCTTGCATGTATATCTTTATTTATGTGAGTATAATTATAGGGTAAATTCTTAAAACCAAAGTTACCATGCAGTTTAATCTTTGCCACTCTGACAGTTGATTGTTTTTTACATTTAATCTTACTAAACTAAAAAATATTTTTACATTTCAAAGCAATTTGCATTTTTTTTTTTTTGCCTGTCACTTGTTTATTTGCACATTTTTTAGTAAGGCTTTAGTAATCCTTCCTTACTGATTTATAAAAGCACTTTTAAATAAATGTTTATCTACCATATCTTCTAAATATTTGTTGTTACTTTTGGCACTTTTACAGTGATTTATGCACTAAGATTTTTTGATATTTATGTAATTTATTAATAACTCTTTTCTCTGATGATTTTTGGGGGTTTTCCTTATGTTTGAAAAATCCTTGCTGTAGTATTTTAGGAATACTACATTTTTTAAAAGAAGTTTTATGATTTGGGCCATCTGGAATGTAATGTCATTCAGGGTGTAAGAGACTCAGCTTCATTTATTTCCACACAGTTAGCCATCGTCCCAAGGCCTTTTACTTAGTAGTCTATCTCTAGGGCAGTGTAACCATCCCTGACCATCATCTCAGAAAAGCACACTGCTTCAATCAACAAGATTTGGGCACTAAACTCTCAAAGGTACATATTCATAAATTCTTTTCTTTAAATGTCAACCACCTAAACATAAGCAAGATGGTTTATGTTTGTTCAGGGATTCTTGTTTCAAGACTTCTCAACACTCCTGGCCCTGGCTGACCTCTGACTGATCATCCACAATGCCATATTCAGAATGCTGAGATGTGAAGAATTCTAAAAGTGCATATTTTTCTTCTTAGGTCACTTGATGGTGAAAAGTCTAACTTAGCCATCATCCGGCTGTCTGTGATCTCTATTCCCCTTACCTGAATAGCTATACTTCAGGCCTTTGGGGACAGTACACACAATGTTCTTTCAAAATTCAGGAGCATGAATATCAAAAACATATCAGGTCCCAAGGATTTTGGAAAGGAGATTGTGCCTTTAGTAAAAAGAATGTGTTACCCCACACACGAACAGAAAACTTGCTTATAAAATGAGAAGAGTGGGTTACGGTGAGGGTTAATAGAAATGAGGAAGGAAGAGGAGGGAGAGGATGGATAGGAGTAACTGAAGAGGACATGAATGCAACTGACCACTCTTCCTATTTGAAGCTACAAGATTTCATATCAAACCTAACTTCAGTGATATTGGCCTTGGGATTTTATTAACTGAACAATAATCAGGAAGGCAATCAGATTCCTTAAAAAACAAAACAAACCCAAAAGGTCTTGAGATTTCAAACATTATCAATGTACAAAGAAGATAGAGTAGATTATAGCAGTTAATAAAACAATGTGTTATCCAATACTTCATGGGTCGTACAGTACTTGTTAGTACTGTGGGGTGAGGTTTCACTTTATACAAAGGGAGGTCCTGCAGAGGGCTTCTCATAGACACATTTGAGGCTGAGATTTTCAGAACCCAATTACTGAAAGCCAGAACTGTCTTGGCTATAGCTGCTGGAGATAAAGGACCAGAAATGAAATAAGCACTTGGCCTTTTCTTCATTGAAACCAAACAGAAGGACATAACTAGGCATAGAAAGACATAACTGTTCTCAGTCTTAGTTGCAAATTAGAGTTACCCGGGAACTTGTAAAAATGGCCCTGCAAGTACTTCCCACTAAAAATCAGAATCAAGTTTTGACTGTGATCAAAATCGCTTAGTGGGCTTGTTAAACCTCAGGTTGCTGGCCCCACTGACATCACTTTTATCTTTATTTAATTCATGTGTGGTGGCACTCAAACATGATTCGTTTTTCAGAGTTCCCTAGGTAATTTCCATGTACAACCATCCTGGGCAGCCCCTGATCTGTCAAACAGACTTTTCCCCAGCGCACCTAGCCAATATTTCTCACCCTTTTCTCCCACACTGTACCCAGGTGTTTCTCTGCCACTTTCACAGCTTCGAGACTTTCCACCAACTAGGACAGATTTCCTCACGTGGCTCTGGCAACAGTGACAAAAGTCACTTTTTAAAGAGATGCATGTTTACAAGTTACACATAAGATCAGGATATGGTTGGAAAGAAGATTAGGGAATTTTAAGTAAAATCTTTTTTTTTTTTTTTGCTGAGAAGCATGAGTAAACTGTAAAATAAGAAAAAGCTGATTTCCTTATAAAATAAAGGAAGAGAATTTACAATGGGCTACAGCTTCATTTGGAGTGTAGCCCTGTGCAAAAGTAAACCCTGATTAAAACTGCAATGAAGGAGAAACTCCAGACTTGCAAACAAATAATACCCTTAGAAAAGATATTTACATTGCAATGATTGTCGGTTCAGTTTCTGGAAACCCAATAATCGACTCTTCCGAAAAACCCTTTAATAGAATTGTAAAGATGAATGTCAAGGGGCAGCTAGGCATTTGCTTTGTTGGAAATTTCATGTTAACCAAAGATTGTGTTTGTGTATTATTCCTAAATGATGGAAAAGGGAGAGGACATCTTCTGACATACTAATTCACTCCCTGGCAGTGTGTGACATGAGACTGATTTGATTCTTCTTTTTTTTAGTCTCTGGCAACATTTGTTAGGCTCCAGGATAATAGTCCCTTGATACTGCCAAAAAAAAAAAAAAAAAAAAAAAAAAAAAAAAAACCTAGGAATTTTCTGATCTGCCTTTGTTTGTTTTTCAAATCTGCTCTGAGGACAGGTAGAATTTATTTTGATAGAACATGTAAGTAGAATGTAGAGAATATATACTTTGCTGAATGAAACCGAATGAGAGGAACTAAGTCTTCAGAATTAATATACAGGATAGCATGCTTGTTTATTAGCATACTTATTTATATTTTAGGACAAATACTACTATGTCTGTTGTTGTAGAATTTTCACTGCCATGCAGTTGAAAACACCACCCCTCACATGAAGTTAGCAAGAAGACAAAATCCAGCAACCACAAAGATTGATATCTGGCTTTACAAGGAAAGGCTACACTTGGCTGGTGTAGTAAGGGCAGGGGAACTTCTTAGTTCCTGCTCTGATGTAGCTACCTGGGCCCACGACACAGGTGAATCAGTTCTCTCACTTGGTTGATTTATCAGAGAGTGATTTACTGCCCCAGGGAAGGAAGCTTATTAAGTAGTTTTATTTATTTAAACTTGAAATCACCAGAAACCGAAAGGACGTTTGATTTAAGGGATATTTATATGGTAATTGTTTTTCAGCCTTTACTTACCTTCTTGGATGTCAGCACACAGGTCACTGCATTCCATGGGACCAGACAGGACCAATACTGCTAATGTGGTCCATCAGTCCTGTCAATCATTGGCCAGCCCTCTATGCCGAGGATTTCTTTTGCCTGCCTTCACCTAGAGGGGATCATCTTGGCACTCACACAACCTCTGCTAGCCCTCTGCTAGGTAGGTGGGTAGAAAGAGAAAACAAAAAAGGCAAAATTCAGACTATTCAGTTGTGCTATTTGCATGTCCTAGGTTGGAGCCAGCATACAATGAAACTCGACCATCTGAAGTCCAATGGCATTTGGTCCAGATCAGAGCTCTAGCGCCCTGCCCCATCCTGTGGTGCAGA
>RJWM01034976.1:0-18743 GCA_004363535.1 Dasyprocta punctata | reverse complement strand
TCTGCTTTCATATACACCCATAGAACATTTTGTGCAACATTTAAGTGACCTTTAAGTCATCCCCACATACTTCATTCCTAGGCTATTGAGTGGCTCTGATTGTCATAAATTCTTTCCTCTGGTATGTTACAAATATAACCCACAAATTTTAGAAACATGTCTACTATCCAAAATATCCACCCTGAGTTTTCTACAAAATACAGAAGTGTAGACTAATAAGTGACCTTAGTTATGTAAAGTATTAAAAATTCCAAAGTAATCTGGAACTATTTGAAGCCTAAACCATTTTTCACCATTAAAAAGCAGAGGAACAATCAGAATCATTTGGCTGAATCACTTTACCTGTGGAGTATCATGAAATCTTAGTTTTGGAAGAAATTTCAGAAAATTGTTAAAAATATGGATTAGCTGTTTTCTATTTAATTGTTGCTGTTTGTCTCCTCTGATGAAAAATCTATTCATTCCAACAAATCACTTAAGATTGTGAAAGGCAAAATGTTTAAGAAAATAGTCCTAGTTGTACATGGGACTGAGTTTTTGCTCACTCTGAAATTAGGACTGATGTTCAGTCTATGAATTACTGCTCAGACTAACTGTTCAGTGTCATTTCATTTTCGCATGCCTTATTTTCCTTGTTCATATATTTGTTGTTATTTTTTTTCCTTTTCCAGGTGTCGTAAGCTACTTTTCACTTGTTGCTGAGACAGAATACCTGACGCCCAAAATGAGGGAAGGAAAGGTTTGTTTCTTACAGTTCTCGGGGGTTTCAGTGCATACTTAGTTTGCTCCAAGGTAGCATGGCGTGGCAGGGCAGCCATTCATGGTAGCCACCAAACAGCAAGGCAAACCAGTGAGAGAGAGAGAGAGAGAGAGAGAGAGACCTTCCTTACACTGTATGTTGGCTCCACCCCTGGGTGGGTGCAACACTCACATCACCGATCCCAGTGCCAGACAACAAACCAATCACAAATACCAGACTCAGTCCTGTCCATGCCACAATTACATGAGACTTTGTGGGGGGACACAGGATCAAACCCATACACCAGCTATCACCTACGATTATTTTAATAGATTCTTTGATGTAATTTTTTTACTGATGAAGTTCTGATTATGAAGAAAGCCTTTACTAAAAATAATATAGCAATCCATGTTTGAACTTTAATAGACTACATTTCCTTAATTATTTACTTTTTCTGAGTTTGCTCATGAGTTTC
The DNA here is from genome assembly GCA_004363535.1 of Dasyprocta punctata. NCBI lineage: Eukaryota > Metazoa > Chordata > Mammalia > Rodentia > Dasyproctidae > Dasyprocta > Dasyprocta punctata. The sequence goes on along the minus strand of RJWM01034976.1, from coordinate 17,529 downwards.
CGGAGTTCTATTTTAATGTATATTAATAGTTTTATAATTTGATTTTTATCTTGCCTCTACTTCACTTTTTTCTTCTGTTGACTTTTCTCTACAGTTTATATAATTGATATAGACAAAAATAGCAAACCTTGGCCTGCAGTTTACCTAATTGATATATAATAATGTAGAAGAATAGTACACTTATGAGACTAAATGATAATTTTCCTACAGCCTATTTTATAAAGTCTTAAAAACATAAAAATAAATCTTGTAATATCTTTCTAAGATTAAAATTAGTATATAATTTAAACTTTCATTTGTATAGGCATTTGAACAAATCTAAAACCTCAAGAAATAATGAGACAGAAATAGATGGCTTTTTATAGTGTAACAAAGAATTATTTGACTGTTTTGCTTAGTCATTATTGAGATGAATTTCTCTATTATGTTATAAACAGGGACAAGACACCATTATGATATATATATATATATATATATATATATATGAATGAGTTGCCATATTAAATTAATTCTCCCACAGAGAATGCCTCAGAAATTTGTGGGAAATCCTTGAGGAATCAAAACGTTTAAAAAGTAAAGACAATTAGGTGAGAAATTTAATCCCTCAAGTAATATAGAAGTTACAGAAATTGACTGCAGGGTTTTTTGCTTTTTTCTGACTAAAGTATTTCAAGAGACTTTTGGATTTGAGAAATCCTGATAGTAGAACTCATTGCACTTATTTAAAAATAGTAGATATAATTGAAACTACTTAGGAGAAAATATCCTTTTCATATATTTCTGGAAAGGGAACTGACAGATGCCGCTGGGCAAATGAACTTCCTAAGATGGATATAAAAGACAAATGCTTCCAATTGTTCTGGAAATATACTTCTGAAAACATTTTATCATAAATTTTCTTGCCTATCTGTATCAAAGTTCAGTAAACAGAACAAGACAAGTCTTAAATCAAATTGAACCTTGATTAAGAGTCCTATGGAAATATGAAAACAGGAGTTTGTTGAAGTAAAGAATGTAGTGCAACATCCTATCTCCTCTTTGGCTCCCTCTTGATTCTCACCTTATTTAATCAGGTCAGTGGGTAATTTCCCATGTGTATGTTTATATGATCTAATGCCATACCCCTAAAGGTTAATCCTTTATAATCAGAGTAGATAAGCTTATTTCTCAAAATGATCTTGACAGAACCATGTATTTGTGATACTATGGTTTGTGCATAGAGCTAAGGTATGTTTTATCACCAAATCAGGCTATTTTTGAGAGTATAAATTGGCTCAGTATGAACAGTTACTGCATCAGTTACCTATTTGTGCTTTAACAAATTGCCACAAACTTATAGAAACTTAAAACAACAAAAAGTATTATTTTACAGTTGTGAAAGTCAAAAGTCTATATCAGTCTCACTGACCTAAGTCATATTATCTATAGGGCTACTTCTTCTGTAGGCTCTAAAGTGAGAATCAGGGAGCTGGGTGTGGTGGCACATGCCTTTAATCCCAGCACTCAGCAGGCTGAGGCAGGAGGATTGTTGTGAGTTCGAGACTGGCCAGGGCTACAAAGTGAGTTCAAGGCCAGTCTGACCTGCATAATGACACCCTGTCTCAAAAAATAGGGCTGGGGATTTAGCTCAGTGGCATAAGTGCCTGCCTGGCAGGCATGAGGTTATAAGTTCGATCCCTGGTACAAAAAACAAAAAAGTAAGAAAGAATCTTTTCCTTTGTTTTTTTCAGGTTCTGGTGGCTGCCTGCATAACTTGGCTTGTGGCCTCTTCTATCATTTTAATCTCATGTTGCCATTATCACATCTCCTACTACTTTTTTCAAAAATATTCTGGTGATTATACTGACCTACTCAGATAATCCTACATAATCTCCTTAGTTTTAAAATTCTTATTTCTATCAGGATTGTGTGATCCCTTTTACCACATAAAGTAACAAACTTACAGTTTCCAGGGACTTCACTGAGGGATATTATTTTGCCTATTACAATTATCAAAAGTCAGAAGGTATAAACTGGAACAATCCCAACAAGATTGTGATACAGGGTCACTCTTTCTAATAAAAGGTCAGATGGAACATCAGTAAGAAGATGAAGTAGGATATCTCAGCTTTGATGTCCCCACAAAAAAAAATGACAAAAGAAGGATAAAATGGAAACAAAGTTTTGTTAATAAGGAGGGAAAGGGGTTGAAGGGAGGTGAGGGGATTGGGAAAAAAAAGAGGAACCAAGATCTATCATGTACAGGTACAAATTCCCTATGATGAATACGATCATTATGTATGTCTAAATTGCACCAATAAACTTAATTTAAAAAAAAACTGGAAGTACTCAGGAGTGCAATTAAGGAACTGCAGCAGCACAGTAGAGCAAAACAAAACTCAAGAAAAATCAAACAAAGTAAATAGGAAAAACAATTTCATTTTGCCTGTATCACACTATTCCCATGTCCAACACTATCAGTGCTGAGAGTGAACTTTCCAGCCCATGAATTCCCCTTACATGAAAAAAAAGAGCAAGGTAAATGAACAGCCTCCCCAGACTTTCAGAGCACTGCCTGAAGAACCCACCTTGTGGGCTGGTGATGTAGCTCAGTGGTAGAGTGCTTGCTTAGCACACACAAGTCCCAGAGTTCAATCTCCAGTACCACACAAACACACACACACACACACACACACACACAAAAGAACCCACCTTGGTTACACCCGACTCAGATCACTAGGAACACTGGCATAGCTGAGGCATCTGAAGATAGGAATAAACAAGAAGCTCAGGAGCCAATAGTGTTAGCCATGTGGTAGGTGACACTACTGTCCTCAGAGGACTGCTCTGCAGACAACCCCATAGCCCACACTGCTAGGACTTTAGTGGTCCTAGAAGATGCTGCAGAGTCCTTGAGCTTTTACTATTGAGGACCCTCAGAATACAGTGTCATGGACTGAGGCAGTCTGTTCCAGTGAGGACTTCAGTGGGCTTTGTGACCATAGGCTCTATAGACTCCAGCTGCTCAGCTGCCATCCCATGTACCCTCCCCAGAGCTGACTTCTGATGGTCAGACATGTACACCATGCCAGCCCGCAGCCCAGCAGCTGCATAGGCACTGTAGCTGGCCCCCACTGCCATCTGTCCTAGCTTTCACCAGCATGCATTTGCCTACAACCAACCCTTTCACCATGCACATGTCTCCAGCTTGTCCCTGCTGTCAACTGCACACACATCACTGTCCCTGGTCTCCACTGCTACCTGCACTGCTCCTTACTGCTGATCTGAAAGTTCTGTGGAGGACCTGAACAGCCCTCCCAACCACCGTGAACACCTCATAGCTCTCACAGGGACCATAGTTGTCACTGTTGTAGAACCTAGCTTTCTGAGCGTACAAGACATCATACCGCCCAAAGCCAAGGCTTTAGATGCCACAACACAAGGTGATCTGCCCTACTAGACTCAATACCAAAGCATGCTTCATTATGCCCCTATCCTGCTCATGAATGTCTTCCCTTACCAAAGATAGTCCACCAAGTCTAGAAGAAATCATTGTTCTTTACAAATGTGTAGACAAGTACAAAAAGCTACAAGAACAGAGAATCACGAAAATGCGCCACCAGCAAAGGAACATAATAAACTTTCAACAGCCAACTCTTAAAAAAAGGAAGTAGATGAATTGCATGACAAAGAATTCAAAATAATATTCTAAAAAAAAACTCAGTGAGCTACAAGAGGACCCAGGTAAGTTATTCAACAGTGTTGGAAAAACAATACAAGAAAAAATGAAAATTTTGACAAAAAGATGAAAAAAGAACTAAACCAAAACTTTGGAATTTAAGAATACAATGGCTGGACTAAAAATGTAACTGTTTAAATAGCAGACTTGATCAAGCAAGATGAAAAGGTCCGCAAACTTGAGGACAGGTGGTTTGAAATTAGAGGGGTAAAAAGAAAAAGAGTAAAAAGAAATGAAGAAAGTCTGTGGGGTTTTTGTGACACCAGCAGAAGAGCTAACATGAATTATCAGAGGTTTATGAGAAGAGAGAGAGGGAGGGGACAGAAGGCTTGTTTAAAGAAATAATGGAACCAGTCTTCGTGGTGCACACCTGTAATTCTGCACTCTGGGAGATTGAGGAAGGAAGATCATAAATTTGAGCCCAGCCTGGGCAACTTAGTGACTTAGCAAGACTGTCTCAAAATGAAAAATGAAAAATGGTTCTAGAGATGTAGTTCAGTGGAAAGGCCCTGGTATAATCCTCAGAAGAAAAAAAAAAAAAAAAACTAAGGAGAAGGAGACGCATGAATATCCACACACATGAAACTCGAAAGTACCCAAATAGATTCAACCCAAAGAAGGCCTTACTAAAACACAAGAAATCAAAAACAGAGAATTTTGAAATTAACAAGAGAAAGGTTTTTTACATCCAAGGCAGCCCTCAAAAGGTCATCAAAAGATTTCTCAGCAAAAATCTAAATGCTAAGAGACTAACAGAGCCAATGTTCAGAAAGAAAGAAAATCTAACAACCAAGCATACTTTACCTACAAAGCTGTCCTTCATAAATGAGAAAAGATAAACACTTTCCCAGACCAAAAAAAAAAAAAAAAAAAAAAAAAAGCTGGAGGAGTTCATTGTCAAATCTGCCTTACTAGAAATGACAAACAAAAAGACTCTAATCATTGATAAATGAAACATGAAAGTATAAAGCTCACTAGCAAAGGTAAATATATAGTCAAATTCTGAATACTTTCATATAGTGTAGTGGTACGTAGGTCACTTATAATTCTAGTATAAAGGTCAAAAGACAACAGTATTAAAAATAGCTTTAGCTATAATAATCTGTTATTGGATACCATTAGAAAATTATTTTAATTATGAAATCAGGAATATACAATGTGGAGGGAGAGAAAAAGTGTGTAGAGCATTTGTATGTGATTGACATTGTCAGCTTGAAATAGACTATTGTAACTATAATATATTTTACATATGTCTATAATAACCACAAAACAAAAACCTATAGATGAAGAGAAAGGAATGAAAGCATGGCCCTACAGAACAATCAAATCACAAAGGAGGATAGCAAGATGAAGAAAAGAACAAAAGATCTACAAGACAGTCTGAAAACAGGCAGAAAATGGCAGTAGTAAATTCATACCTATCTGTAATTACTTTAAATCTAATTATAGGTCAGAGAAAATGGATGGCTTGAGCATCTGTTTCCGGTTTCCCTCCATGTTCTTGCTCCATACCATTGCCAAGTTCTGAATGTCCTCCCTTTTCCCACCCATAACTCCACCTCTGAACTACTTCTTATGGTTCCAAGCCCCTTCCAAAAGCTACCTCTGCCACGAAAACTACCCCTACCCAGCTCAAAATAACTTCTCTCTTTCCTGCTCATTTTACAGCAAGAATTTGTATCACCTACTACTGTATTTGCCACTATCTGCTCAATTTAATGTAAATACATTTGAGAATTGTTCTTTTCTTCTCTTCCACAAGTAAGCTCTTGATGACAAGGACAGTAAGTTAAGACAAACAATAGCTGCAAATAGCATATTGTATTCAGCATCTACAATAGAAATATGTCCTCAACATTTTCCAGGCCTGTCCAAGCCAAATTCCTATCAGTTTATCTTGTCATCTAACCATTAGGGCAACCTCTCCAAGCCAAATTCCTATTAGTTTATCTAGTCATCTAACCATATGTGGGAGTCACTTTACACACTGGACAACTCAAGAGAGATCTCTATACTCTGAAGAGAATTTTTCACTAGAAACTTCCTTCAGACTGGAGTAAAGCCAATATTTTGATACAGCTATGTCTATTAGCCAAAAGTGATTTTTAAAAAAATTAATTAATTTAAATAAACAAAAATTTTAAAAAAACTTTTTAAAGTAAAAATAATTTTTAAATAAATTAAAAAATTTTAAATAAAATTTTAAAAATTAAAAAATTTAAAAATAATTTTAAAATAATTTTAAAAGAATAATAAAAAACAAAGTGATTCTATTCAGTGAGATGTTGCCACTCACATCTGTTTATCCTGGTTTTTTCATTGCAGAAACAACAATAGTAAGTATTTTGAGCAATTTATTTATAAACTATTTTCACATGTGTGTCAGCAAAAGTCAGTGGCATTATTTTCTGGGGTTTTTTTTAAATGATAAAGAATAAATTTAAGCCTTTTATCAAAGGGAACAACACAAGCTGTTAGAAACTCATTTGGTCAGGAATTTCTCTGGAAAGTATGCGTAAGAGTACGAATGATGGTGGAATCCCAAAAAAGTTCTTTATTTGGTGGACCCCAAGCAAGTGACCTCACACACTGAAAATAACCAGAAGTAGCCCTTGGATATTTGCTCCATCAGATACCCCCACAGCACAAACTCATAACACTTTCTTAAGCCAGGTGTAAGTGTGCCAGAAACTGGAAAAGGAGTAGACATTGCATAATAACTTATTAGGAAACGAGCTTAGAAGTAATTCAGAACACTTTTTTCTTTCCTGGGCTAATTAATAATCATTCTTGGGCTCACTCACAGCCCAGGAAAGGAAAGATCAAAATTAGCCACTGAATCACCCCATTGTGTAGCAGCAGCTTCTAGTACATGAAGGCAAGCAGACAGTTGGAACTCCAAATGCAGATAGTAAACAGACATTATATTTAAATAGTAATCATGCTAATCACCATTTTGTTAGCAAATGTGTTTCACTTTGTATGTTCAAAGCATTGTATCATCATTAATTAATTAATTAGCTGTAATCATGTTTGGAGGGGCACACAAAATGATATGCAAGATTGAACAAAAGAATCATTTCATATAAAGTGTAGTGAATGAGTTAGGTTTTCCCATTTTACTCTTGTTGTCTTTTAAATTTGTTTACTTCTTTTTCTATTGAACAGGTCTCTTGCTCTCCTGCCTGAATTTATGCCGCTCCTTCTAGCTACAGCACTGCCAGATAGCTCCTGTTAATCTGCTAGATATCATCATAAACATCCCTTTCTCCTAGAGATGGTTCTCCAGTCCAATTGAGTTATTTTAGGAACTCCTTTGGCCTACTTTCACTCAACTTTTCACCCTATATGAAATTTCTTGTTTAACTGTCTAATACCCATGGTGCACTGCAGGTTCTATGAGAACAGAAGTCATGTTAACTTGTTCACCATTACATCCTTAGCACAGTGCCTGACAATAAGTATTACACAATAAGTGTTTCTTAAATCATTAGAAGAAGCTCTCTCATAAGCTTTCTTTCACTGGAATGAGAAAAATATTGAGAGTCAATTATTTCTAACATGAGTTCTCATTCTAGAAAAATTAATCTGCTCAGACTGAAGATGTTTTATCTCATTTAGTGCTCATCATGTTCCTTTTAGGTATGAACATGTTCCTCTGTTGCATATAAACAATCTCACAGAACATCAACATTAAGCAAGGACATTCAGAGACCATTATAAAGTAGGGTAGAACAAAGCCACATCATTATTTTGGCTAAGCACTGACCAAAATACGGTTGCCTCAAAAACTCCACAAGAAACCAAACATACCCCTCTCTTGGTAGATATGAGCTCCCCTGTTTATTTACTAAGTATAGCTTTATACTTGTTCTCATCTGCCTTCTCCAATGATTTGTTGAGATAGTCATGAAACTGCCCTCCCTTGTTGACAGCAATCATGTAGAGGAAATTTTTCTTGCTTAAAGTCTACTTAAAGTCATCTATCCAAAGCCCAAATTCTTTAATAAGTCTTTTCTATTGCAATTTTTTAAAAATTTTATTTTAAAGAGAATAAAACAAAACAAAACAGAACAGAAGAAGGCAGATCGGGACAAAACAATGTAAGCAACACAGGATTTCAAAACAAGAGAATAGGAAATTAACAGTGGCTACCAGAATGTCTCTTGTTTTCTTCAAAATAGTTGTCCCTATCTTCACACACAATGAATTCAAACAAAACACAATAGAATAAAACCAATAAAAACAAAAGAATGAAAGCATTACAGGCCTTCAAAACCTGATAATAGGAAAATCAACAATGGCTACCGTACTGTCTCTTGTTCTCTTCAAAATAGCTGTCCACACTTTCACACATAGTGAAATCAACTAATACAGAACAGACTAAGAACAATCAAAACAAAGGATAAAAGCATTACTGGACTTCACAACAAGATGATAGGAAATTAACAATAGCTACCATAATGTCTCGTTTTCATCCAAGTAGCTGTTCATACCATCACTTGTAATAAAATCAATTCTTGTAAACTCTTTAGGAGAAGTTCTAGGCATGTACAAGCCTATACATGTACATCTAACCTTTCTGTATTAGAGGGGAGAGATAAAACAAAACATCACAAATTGCAAGAAAAACAAGAAACAAAAGAGACTAACAAATAACAATAACAAAGACCCCAAAACAGTAACAATACAGGCTTGGAAAACAAGATGGCAGGACCATAACTAAGGTTGTTATTTTGCATAGTTATCTTCAAAAGAGTTTCAAACATTCTCTTACTGAAACACTTCGTAAGTCCCACAATGTGTATTTTCCCTTGCTGCGATGAGAAACTCAACTTGTTCAACCATGGAATGTTCTGTGTTTGCTGACTAGAGGACATTGGCAGTGAGCTATATAAGACAATTCACTGGATTAGAAAAATAAAATGTGAGAATCTTTACAATTTTTCCATAAAAGAGTAAGAAATACTCAACATACTATATAAATATGGCTCCATTCACTCATCCCTCCCCCTGTGAGGTGGCTATGTGACAAATGAGGTACACAGAAAAACCAGAGAGTCACAAAGGAAAGCATATTGTATGAGTCCATTTAAATGCAGTATCTAGGGTAGTCAAAATCATGGAAACAGATTGAATAGTAATTTCGTAGGCTGGAGGGAAGATAAAATGGGAAGCTGTTAGGTGGATACAGAGCTTTGGTTTTATAAGATGAGAAAGTTCTAGAGAATATTTATACAAATGTAACAATAAGTAATACCACTATATATGCTTTACAATGGCTGAGAGAGTAATTTTCAAATTTTACAAGTTTAAAAAGCTAGAAAAAAATGATGGGTTCTAGAAAAGCAAGGATTTATTAGAACAGCCATCGTCTTTAGTTCACTCCTGGATACTGCAACATACTGCAGTTGACTTGTGCCCAGCAACAAAGTGTGTACTTCATGCGATTAGTCACTGATAGCACACCATAACAACTGAAATTTGAGCCATGTTTTGGGGTTACTCGTGCTGTTGACTTTTATGAAATTCATTTGAGGAACTTTATCTTTCTCACCAGCATTACACTCAAAGAATCTACTAGCGTATACTACGTTCAAGAAAACATACACAAGAAAGACAAAGTGCCTCGCTTCAGCACATTTACAGTTTAATGGAAGGCAGAAATCTGTTTCAACAACGATGCAAAAGTTCACAGATAAGTAACATGAGTGCACTTAGTCAAGCGATTAAACAGGAGATAACAAAGCCTACAGCATGGAGGACAAACGTTTTAGTTATTCTAATGGCTATGTGGCTTTCAATCAAAATAATAAAAATTATGTTTGATTTTTCTTGTTTTTCAAATGTCACTTTTTTTGTTATAAATAACACTATGATGAGTAACTCTGCAGTTGGGGTAACTTTGAAATAGAATAACTAGACCAAGTGGTATGAAGATTTTTAAAGCTCTTGGTCCATACTCTTGGCATTAAGATGTTGATTTTCAATAACATAAGCTTCAGAATCTGTTTTTGGTCCCTCAGTGAAAGGTAATTTCACTCACCTATGAACTTTTGTAGCATCTTTGATGTTATATTATTCTATGCTTAAAATGTGGAAACAATACCTACAAAGTATTAGGGACTCATTATTCCGGAGAGTCAAATTGAAGAAAGTAACACAAATTACTTACCAAATGTGAAGAATAAAAGTTGGGGAGAGAACAATAGTTCAAAAAATTATTATCCAAGCATTCTAGGATGACAATCCACATGGAAAAATTAACTACATTGATGAAATATTTAATAGCTCAGGAACGTTTTGCTATTTCAAGAACTAGAAAAACTTTGTGGCATTTCAAAGAAAGAAATTAATAAAGAAGCATAGTCGACCTGTTACAGTTTATATGTAGATGCTCCCCCAAAGTCTCATGCACTCACAGGTGGGGTTTGGGGGAGGTGACTAGATCATGGGGGTGTGATTCTCATCAGTGGCATGGTTCACTGGTGAGTTTATAGCTAAATGTGATGTTGGGAGGTGAAGCCTGGTAAGACAGTGTGGCCATGGTCAGGGGAAGGGTACTCCTCCAACTCTGCATCTCTCTCTCTCTTTCTCTGCTTCCCACCACCACACCATTAGCTCTTTCTCCTCCACCATCGTGCCTTGCCTGGGATCCAGCTGACTGCAAATTATGAGCCAGAATAAACCTTTCCCCCTTTCAGTTATGGGTGTCAAGTATTGCATCTCAGCATGAATAAACCAAATAAGACAAACCGTTTGCTTATCATTTTTCTTTTATAACCAGAGTTCCACACAAAGGGCTTTAGAAAAGAGTCTGGGTACAAATGTTGTAGGGTAGATCTGATTTATGCTTGAGGTTGTACCTACCTTCACATCTTATGGCTTCACAAGTGCTATGGTCTGAATAAAACTAATGAGTTGGGAATTTAATCCTCAGTGCAATGCATTGGGAGGTGGGGCCTGTTTAGTTGTTCAGGTCAGGAGGACTCCATTCTCACGAATAGGTTAATGCTACTATAAAAAGTTTTGATGGAGTGTTTGTTCCCTTTTTGCCCTTCTGCGTTCTGCCATGTGAGGATGAAACATTCCTCTCTTCTAGGAGGATGCAGCATCAAAGTGCTTCTTGGGGATGGGGACGTAGAGCATTTGTTCCCCGTCCCCCACAGACACATCCCTGAGGCTCTGGGTTAGAATCCAGAAATGTAAAACAAAACAAAACAAAAAGGTGTCATTGTGAAAGAAGTAAGCAACCCTCACCAAACAACAAAGCCTGCTGGCCCCTTGAGTTTCCCAGCTTCCAGAACTGTGAGAAATAAACTCCTGTTCTTTATAAATTAGCCAGTGTCTGGCATTCAGCTTTAGCAGTGCCAAGAGAATAAGACAAAAACCAAAACAGCATTTAAAGTAATAATGATTGAGTTTTTCCCTAAATTACTGTCATATATCATACGACAGAGTCATGACATTCAGAGAGCACCAAGGAAGGTAAATGTCAATATAAAAAAATAAAAAAACAAGCCTGGCATGCATACCTGTAATCTCAGCTACACAGAGGAATCATAAATTCTAGGCAAGTCTAGGAAACTTATATAGATCCTGTCTCAAAGTAAAAACAAAAACGTGCTGGGGATATAACTCAATGGTAGAGCACCCCTGAGTTTGACCACCAAAAATAAACTAACAAACAAACTATATGTAGGCATACCATGTTGAAACTTCAGAAAATCAAAGGTAATGAAAAAAATCTTGAAAAAAGTCAAAAAGAAATTATTAAAACCCCTCACCTGCATAGGTGAAAAGAAGAATTCATTGAACTTCTCCTCAAAAACCAGGCAAACGAGAAGTGAAATGAAATATTTAGAGCACTGGGAGAAATAAAGCACCAATCCAGAATTCTGCACCTAGCCAGGGATTCAGCTCAGTGGCCTAAGCACCTGCCTGGCAGGCTCAAGGTTGTGAGTTCAATCCCTGGTTAAAAAAAAAAAAAAAAAAAACCTGGGTTCACAGAATTCTGCACCCTGAAGAATTATCCTTTCACAGTGAATAAGTGTTCCACTCTGCTGTGAGATGCTGCAAGGGGGGCAGTTTGTGCCTGTGCACAGACAGAAAATAGATGAGATCTCTTTGTACTTCCTGTTCAATCATGCTGTGCAACTAAAACTTCTATTAAACTAAAAGGATTGAAAGTATTGAATTTAGTGAGGTGTCTACTGCTGAAAAGAGTAAGGATTGATACAGGAGACATCAAAACTATAGAGCAAAAACTAAGAGAAAAGGTTGAGTTCAGTCAATAGCTACAGTGCAAGGCAAGAATACTAACTCACTGCAAAGTTCGCTGTATGAAAAAATAGCTCTAACATGTCCGTAAATGTAAATTTTGGGATCTTGAAAAGCCAGTAAAGCCCCTGTGGGACCGGTACTCCTAAATACAATGCTGGGGTAAATTGGCACCACTTATATACTTGGTACAGAACAGAGAGGTAAATTAAAAATAGTGTAATTTTTCATCAAAGCTTTTATAATTCCACTGAGATGTATTTGGACATTGATACAAAACATAACACAGAAATACTTTTATTTTCAAGAGGACTTTTAAACAGATTTTAAACTGAATAGAATTGCACACCGCTGCTACTCCAAAAATTAGTTTCTTTCCACTGTTGGTGAAAATTTCAGAGGACTACAACTCTCAAAGTCCCTTCAGGCTTTGTAGTTTCTGGTTTCTTCAGAAGGACTATGATCTAGGTATTTAAGCAGACAGCACTACAAATCAGCGTGGCTACATTGTTTAATGTGATTTTGACTTATCACAGTAAATGATGAATTAACCCCTGAGTATCAGCACTGGTAATGTTTGTTGAATATTTAAAATATCAAGTCCAAATATGGATGCCAAGTCAACTTTCACTTTTAAGTAACAGTTTTGGTCCTCTGTATTTACTTTTTGATGTATGTGTCTTTATTTCCTCTTATGCTAATTAATGAATACATGTATATTTATATGTATATAAATGTTCACACATCCTCCTTTTAGAGCTTACTGCTTATAGTGTGAAAAAATCATTTTATTTTTATTTTTAATATGTTCATTTCAAAATCCATTAATGCTCTTTCTGATTTAGGTAATATGTTAATTACTGACCCCCGCCCCACAAAAAAAAGGTTTTGTTTATGTGGTCTTTGTATCTACACTGCATTTGGAAAGTTTTGCTTGTCTCTTAACAGTACCATTATGGATTAACAGCTACTTGGCCATTGAGCATGACAGCTGACAGTCATAGGAAACATCATTGCGCTTCTTGTCTCTTCGGATTTGCTACTTCACACTGAATTCTAAATGTAATGATATTATTTCTTTTTTCTCTCCCCAGTGTTGCCAAATCTTTCTCTTACTCTCCAGAGTCCTCATCATAAGTAATTGTTGGTCAGCAGGCAGCAGGTATGCATCCCTCCAGGTATGTAACTCAATCAGAGAAATAGAAAAGTCTTGCTGAAGGGACTTTCCCATCCAAAAATGACACTTTCACAGAACTCCTAGAGCTCTGGCAGTTAGCTATCATTTAGTCACTGAAATACCGCCACCTTCAGGAAGAAATGTGGGAATCTACAATTGCTTTCTCAGTGGGGACCCTTTAATCTCCAAACTTCACTTCCTGCTCTTTCTGTAAGCATAGCTGTGAAGTACCTGTTATTTTTCTATATATCTAAACATCAGTGATCTATTTCTGTAGATATTTTCACCTAAATAGTTTTCTCTTTCCACAGTTGCCCATAAATATTAACTGGAAGAAAACTCACTATTACCAATCAGATGAAATTATAAGCATAAAAAACAAGCTTTAAAATACTTTCTGTGCTCAAATAACAAGTTGCATTAACAAAGTCAGGCACATGGCTTTAAAAAATAATTCAATACCAATTTATACATTTTGCAAAAAAATAATTAAATAAATAAGTTAAATTAAGAATTCTAAAATAGCCTTTCCCCCTTTTCATTTTAGACCTTCTCTCTATGGGTTAACATACAAATTAAAAATAGCTCTGTGCTAACTTTCTGATGTTTGGTTGATTCTTTTGGTTTATATTTAAAAATATCCTCTGTCTCTCTTTCTCTCTGGTGTTTTTTTCCTTTCACATTCAGCTTGTATTCTATAATCTCTTCTTTATCTAATATTATTACTTTTCTTTTGTTTATTTTTCTCCATCTTCTTTCCTAGCTTCTCTTCATTGTTTTCTTTTCTTCACATAGAGCTGATTTGCCAGTTTCTTTTATGTCCTATGATCCAACGTACACTATACCCTCTTTCTGCTTTTTCTTTATTTAGAATCTATTTCCTACTATCGAACAATACCAACACATACTTTTCAAAAACAAGAGATTTTTCAAAGCATGCTTACCGTAAAATGTACCATAAAAAATTGTACAGAATCTAATCATATGGTGTGGCTGGAAATGATATATACACAAAATCTTATTTTAATCCTGTAATGCAATTTGACAGTTAAAGATGTCAGAACCCTTCAGACTAATTTTTAAATTGTATAAATTAAAATCCCATTGTGACGATTTTTAGAAAAAGGGAAAACTTTATAAAATAACTTGAACATTCATCTGAAAGAATCTACTGGAAATAGTAATCACTACAAATCAAGTTTCTGAGGAAAAATATTATTATAGTATACTGTATACTATAGTGTCAGATATTAAAGTATATAATAAAAACAATTATGAAAACTACTTGGATGTGATGTCTGCAATGATGAAAAGAACAGAAAGTGACCCTATATATATAAGAATTTAGTGGATGCTAAAGATATGTTTTTAAAAAGGGTCAATTACTTGGGATGAAATACAATTATAACTTCTACTTCATAAATAGACCAAAAATGAATCCTAGAAAAAGTTGAATAAACTATTTTTAAATAGGTCTTTTAAAGTATTTACTTTATTACAATGTAGATGAGGATAATACAATAAATTGAAAAGACATATCAAGATAGAAATTAAAAGAATCCAAGTTGGGCTTGGAGGACCTGCCTGTAACCCTTGCACTCTCATAAAGTGAGGCAGTAGGATCTCAAATACCATTCTACTTAGCCTGTCTAACAAAAAAAAAAAAAAAAAAAACAACCTAACAAAAAAGCACTGTAGCACCCTTGGTTAAATCTTCAGTACCATAAATAAACCATGCTTAAAACATCACATAATTAAAAAGTAAATTGTAAACTTAGAAAACTATTTCCAACAACAGTGGCAGGTAAAACTTTAATATCCTTACATCTAAAAACCTATGAAGAGTAACACAAACACCTATACATTAAAAAACGAGCAAAGGTCATGAACAGACAATTCAAAAGAAATATTCTTGTCTAATATTTGTTTTTTAATGTTCAATCTCACTAGTAATCAAAAATACAAATTAAAATAGTCATTTTTGCCTTGAAAATTGATAAGCTTTTTCTAAATTATAATACCTGGATTCATTAAGGTTGCTGCAAAAATGGCACTCATGTACTCCCTTTTTGGGTGACAATTTAACAACGAATATCCAAAGTCTTAATGACCTTACTGAGACTCAGCAATTTCCTAAGACACAGTACTGCATGTTCAAGGGAAATAACCAAGATGTAAAAGAAATATATATGTAAGTATAAACAGATTTGGGATTGGTAAAATAAATGGTACATGCATATAATGAAATAATATTCAGTTATTTATTTAGTTTTAAAAAATTATAAGAATTTATTAGGTGACTAGCACTTAAATTGTATTACAGAGTAATAATAATATACGAAATAATCATAAGACATACTGATACAAAAAAGAAGATATCAAAAGCAAATTGTTAGTTCATTCTTTTCAGAGCGACAAGTAAAACCAAAGTTAATTCCTGTACTTTTTTAAAATACTTTTTTGTTTTCAGATTTTCTACAACAATGTGACATTTTAAGCAGAATACTTGTTTTTAAACCACTGAATATTCACTTAATTCCATTTTTAAATCAAGCATAATAATGAAACAGCAGAAGTGCCATATGTAACATGTATATTAAAAACTGATTCCTTTATTCAAATACACAGAATGTACAATATCAAGAATAAACCCCAATGTCATCCATGATGTCAGTGCAGATTCACCAGTTGTAACAAATGCACGGCTCTGCTGTGGGATGCTGGCGGTGAGGGAGACTCTTCATGTGTGGGAATGGGTGTATACAGAAACTTTTCTGTTTAATTGTGCTACAAACCTAACATAGCTTTAAAAAACAAAAGTTAAAAGTCTCCCAGAACACAAATTGGATGTAAGGTTGATCTGCACTACATAACACATAATGTAAAAACAATACTGATTTAGTGAAGAAGCTTTTCAAATAGGATGAACAGGTGCCTAAAAATTTGGGGGAATATCAACTGCTTTGAGCAAATCTATACTTCATAATGATTATAAAAGTATGATATAATATTTTTTTTGACTGCTTATCCTTTAGAAGGAAGAAGTTGTCCGACAAGAGCTCTGGTCTAATGGAAATATAAAAGGCACATGTAATTTTAAGTTATCTAGAAGCCAAAGTTTAAAAAAAATAAAGGAAGTGGACAAAATCAATTTTAACAAAATATTTCATTTAACTTATTATATCTAAGTATAATAATTTCAATATGCAATCAGTATTCAAATAACATATTTTATCATTTTTATCATGCAAAATCATTGAAATCTGATGGGAATTTTACATGTCCAGCACATTTCAAAATGGTTTCTAAATTTTCATTAGAAATGCTTGATTAGTGTGCAGATTTTATAAAATTTAATGAGGCAAATTTTTCTAAACATATGCTTTCTAGTAACTGATATAAAAATTTGTTTTTACATTTAACCATTTACCGGTCCAATTATTCAAATATGAGATGACCAAAAATAGCATTTTTTCATTAATTTTTATAAGACAATATGGCAGGAAATATTAAGAAGACAATTTTATCAAATATATTAAAGACAAGAATTGACTGGTAGAAATGACACCTGCCTGAGCAAGACTCAGGATAGTCAGTCTGTAAACAAAGGGGCTGCCTGAGTGATGCTTGGGGTAAACTGTTAAGTGATTAAATGGAAACAAATTAAAATTATACAAAAATATAATTACATTAAAAATCAAGATACTCAGGCTGGTGGTATAGTCCACTGGTACAGTGCTGCGTAGCATGTGTGAGGTCTAGAATTCAATTCCAGTACTACAAAAGAAAAGATGATTCTCAGTTGTATTATCCACAGTTTAGGTACAGCCACAGGCTAACATATTGGTCATAGATCCTCTCCAAAGGGATTAACAGTGAAATATTGACTATTTCCTGCAGAATCCACTTACTACACAGTCAGTTCAAGGCTAAATTTTATTCATGCAAAAATGTAAATTGCGTATCGTTACCTGCTTTCAATGGCCTCTATTTACTATCTCTGAATAAAGTGTGTACTAGGTTATTCTCAACAAATTCATGTACAAAAAAGTAATATCTCACACTGAAAATGAGGCATTGCTCTCGGTAACTAATTGGTTGCACAATTTTCCTTTCCCTCGCTGGATTAAAAGATGATTGTGCTATTATACAGTTTCTAATAATAAAGATGAGAGTGTGAAAAGTAAACACCATAGGCATATTTCTGTTTATAGTAGATGAATTTGTGACTTCATTGACAACAGAACTTTCTCACATATTTAAGAGGTTTTGCATGGCCCAAAGGAGTGGAACTAATGAACTGTCCCAAGCTCAGCTGTGCTTTTAGCTTGTCCATACAAACTGGACAAGCCCA
>RJWM01034975.1:0-19297 GCA_004363535.1 Dasyprocta punctata | reverse complement strand
CTCGCACCTGCCAGGGCAGGCGCTTGAGGCACTGAGCCAAACTCCCGGCCCTGGTTTTTCGAGGCAGGGTCGCACTATGTAGCTCAGGCCGGCCTTGCGCTCGCGTTGTAGCCCAAGCCGGCCTCGAACCCACAACGCTCCGCCTACCTCAGCCTCCCGAGTGCTGGGATTAAAGGCGTGCGCCACCACGCCCGGCTTGTATTGCATTTTCAAAAAACAATCTTTAAAAATAAAGAAACACTGTAATCTTTTGATATGCCTTCTGCCAAAGCAAATACTAGATTCAAAGACACTAGAATGGATTCTTCTCCAATCATCAAATAATTTCACCCTCATTTATTGATATTAACTTTAAATTTCTAATTCTATTATAAAACATCATTCCAAGAACCCAATAATGAAGAAATTTTTCTTTAAAAATAGTTACATAATAGTATGTTCAATATATGAAATTCAAACAAGAATAAAAATTTATAGCTCACTTCATTTCCCACTCCAGAGGTAAGCATTGTTAATATTTTTATGAGTATTCTTCCAGATGTTTTTACACACCTATATACACACACAGATACAAAGAATGGGAACACTTTATGATTTATTTATTTACTTTTGGTGATGGGGATCGAACTCACGACCTTGCGCTTGCCAGGCAGATGCTTGTGCCGCTGAGCTAAACCTGTGGCTGTATTTTATGATTTTACATAAATGTCTCAACATGTTAATAGATGGCAAAAAACTTTTATTAACAATGTACCTTGACAGTTCTACTTTATATTAAGCAAATTAACAATGGCAATTTCTACACTTGGACTATAATTAACTTACTTAACTACTCCTCTAGGGAGAAATATTGGGTTGTTTACAATTTCTTCCTACTCTACGTTATAAGGAGCGCCCTTGTGTCTTACACAAGTCTCTCAGAAAGGCAACTTTTCTAGAATTTGTGTCATGGAATAAAAACATAATTTAAATGTTGAGAAAACCTGCCCTTCCAAAAGGTTCCTCCGATTTACATCCTCACCAAACAACTCATTTCTCAACACTCTCACAAATATTGAATGTTATTAGTCTATCCTGAATTTCTGTTTCTTGGAAATGCTGAGACTATTTTCAAGCATATTAAATACATACATTATTTGTTTTACATATTAATTGTTATCTAATTTTGGAGCACTTAAATTGCTCACTTTTAGGAGCTTTTTGTATAATATGGAAAATACAACTATTAAAGTTGTTGTAAATATTTTTCCCAGTCTGTTATTTTTAATTTGTTCATTCCTTTAGTACATAATTTAAATCTAACAATCATTTGATCTATAGTATCTGCTTGTAAGGAATACATTTTAAGTCTTAGTGTTACCTTTGCTTCTGCCACTAATAGTTTCCTTATATTTAAACTTTTATAGATTTTTGATAATAGAATGATTCAGTAATCTAATGTTTTTCCTCCAGAAATCCAATTATCTCATAACAATTCATTGAGACACATCTCTTTCCCAACTGGTTTGAAATGCCTTATTTATCATTTAGTAAATACATACTCATACACATTTCTGGAATTCTGATTCTACTCCACTTATTCCTTTCCTGATTTCCCATTGCTTATCTCTTCCCTTCCCTTTCCCTTTCCCTTCCTTCCCTTTCTTCCTTCTTTCCTTTCCCTTTCTTCTTTCTTTCCTTCTCTTTCTTTCTTTCCCTTTTTTTCGACTACGAAAGAAAGTACATACACAGAGAGCAAAGTACATACACAGAGTTTACTAACACAAGGAAATAACCATGTAAC
This sequence comes from Dasyprocta punctata, assembly GCA_004363535.1. Taxonomy (NCBI): domain Eukaryota; kingdom Metazoa; phylum Chordata; class Mammalia; order Rodentia; family Dasyproctidae; genus Dasyprocta; species Dasyprocta punctata. Next base: position 17,514 of record RJWM01034975.1, on the reverse strand, counting down.
TACCCGCAAAGACAAAATACTAAATACTGCCAATGCCCAAAAGCTCTCCAAGTGCCCTTCCAAAGCCATACCTTGCCCACTAAGGTAAACAGCTCTATGGCTTCTGTGATTACTATCCTCTTGCTTTTCCATATTGTTTAACCACTTGTATATGCCTGCCTAAAAAGTATAATTTAGATTGTTTTGGTTTTACACTAATGATATTATACAACACATTCTTTATCTCCTTCTACATGACACTGTTAAGATTCATCTGTGTTACCTTCACCTACTTTTTAAAATGCGTCTTTTCTGAACATGTACAGCTTTCCTGTCATTATTCCCTAAAGAATACAGTATAACAATTATTTACATTAACATTTTATACTAGATATTGTACGTAACCTGGAAATGATTTAAAATATTAAGGAGGATGTGCATCTGATATATGCAAGTACTAAGGCATTTTTGAAAAATTTTTATTACTGCATATTAGTTATACAGATTAATGTCTTTCATTTTGGCAGATTAATGCATCCACATAACATACTTGGATCATTTTTACCCCATCACCCAGTCTGTCTTTCCCTCTTTGCTCCCTTTTGTTCCCTTCCTGTTCTCTAACAGACCCCTTCTATTTTCATGTCATCTCTCTCTCTTTTTAGATTCAACATGAAAGAAAATACACAGTATTTGTCTTTACGAGTCTAGCTTATTTCACTTCACAGGATGATTTTTAGTTCTACTCATTTTCCAGAAACTCATATGACTTCATTCCTCTTTATGGCTGAATAATACTCCATTATTTATATGTACAAATTTTCTTTATCTGTTCATCTATTGACAGGCACTAAGGCTGATGCCATAGCTTAGCTACTGTGAACCAAGCTGTAATAATCAATCAAGTCAGTCTGTAGGCTTTGGTATGTGCAATAGGTACTCGGTACATGTGCTGCCAAAGTGAGCACTACAGTGGGTATTCAAATGAATCCTCTACAAATACCAAGTGCTGGCTGTATTTCTATATGATGAAATGCAACCATTTCTTTTTAATGAATATATTATTTAATGAGACCACCATTAATGACATGCAAATAATATGCAACACCACCCAATTGGTTGATAAACATAAAATGAGAGTAACTATTCTCTTATAATATGCTGTGACATTTTAACTAAAGGACGCTAAAACAGTCTATGTTATTGATATATTTTAACTCAGTGCTGCATCAAAAAATACAATAAACAATACTAAATCTAACACCTGATTTCACCCCTATGATTAACTGCCTGATAAAATAATCCAAGCAGTAGAACTATCCCACCCCCCTTCCTTACATTATTAGTTCAAAACACCTAACCTACAACTTTGGCTATAGATTATTTTATTTCAATTCAACTCACACTCAGACTAACTATAGAGCTTACCACTTAACCCCAGAAAAGATAGCAGAATTAATAAAACATTTAAAGAATACAGATTTTAAGTTTTTTCTAAAACTAACTCACAGTATGTTCCATCTGAGCCTAGGGAAGATACACATACTCCCAAATTTCATAAAAAAAAGTCAAACTTTTTTATACTAAAATGATATAGACATTTTTAGTAGACAGGAACACCCAGTTTTAAATTAGTTATACAAGAGCTCTGTTGAAGTACAAGAAATAAAAAATGTTCTTCACTGCATTACAAATACAGTTAACCTTTAAAGTGTGTTCCACACACACTGAATTTAAATTAGTGGGTATGGCTATGGTCTGGAATAGTGTGCCTAAAATGTATAGGGCCCTGGGTTTGATTTCTAAGCACTAAAGAAAACTAAACCAAAACTAAAACCAGAACAAAAGGAAATGTTACCCAGGAGCTTTGTAAAAATGTGTATTGCTTCCATACAAAGGAGTATTATTTGGCAATAAAAAGAAAATAAAATACTGACATATGTCACAATATGAATCAACTTCAAAACATTATGCTGAGTAAAAGAAGTCAGTTACAAAACACCACATGCTATATAAAATGTCCAGAATAAGCAAATTTATGCAGATAAAAAATAAGTTAGTGATTGTCTAGGCTTATGAGGGTAGAGGAAAATAGGAAGTAACTGCTAATTTTAAGACGTATTTGAAGGATTACAGGTACGTTCTAAAATCGATTATGCAACTCTGGGACTATATTGTAAACCATCTAATTGCAAACTGTTGATCAGTGAATTGTACAGTATGTGAAGTATATCTCAATAAACCTTTTTTTTTTTAAATACATATCCCCAAAGTGGTTGAATCATAATCTTTGGATACATTTGTTTTGACACATTCCACAGCTTAATCCTTATGTAGCCAATCTAATACTAGCCTCAAAATTTGTGAACCACAACTAAAAAGCAGCAATATGAGTAACACAGCAGCTTGTCATAAATGACTAGCTTTCAAACAGACGATGTGATATGTGGAACAAAGAAAACATATTTAACTAGGACAGCTACATATTCAGGTAAATTATATGAAGTCAAAGGTTTTCTTTTGATCTTCTATATTGCCTCACATATAGAATATTCAAACGTTTGTGAAATAAAAATACCAAGTTGTTTCTCAGACCTCACATAGGTATTTCCAGAATGATACTTTTATTATGAAGAAAAAATATGGTAATATAAAACACCTATACTAACAACACGGTTTTTTGATGTTTTTTTAAACCAGAGCCAAAATACTGTTCATGGAGCTCCCTCTGGTGGCTTAATAATCATTTTATTTAACAAAGCCTTTAAAAAATACCCTGCAACTGCAGGAACTGACCCAAAGTCTAATGACATACGAGTATTTTGATGACATGTTGAGTAATAATAACTTAATACATACTAGCTTGTGCAATTATATTTCAAACTCTTAAGTGGTTATGGTTTTCCTTATACATTTTTCATTTTCATACTTGATAATTTAAAATGCCAAGCCAATTCCAATTTAAATTGCAACTTAAAAGAATTTGAATCTAAAAGATGTTTTATAAATGCTAAGGGACAAAAAAAGTCTTTTTTAAAAAAAAATATGAATCATAGGCTGGGCATAATGGTACATGCCTATACTCCTAGCTACCCTGGAGACTGAAGTAAGAGGATTATAAATTCAGTCACTCAGGGCTATTTAATGAGAATCTGTCTCAAAAAAAAAAGGGGGCTGTGATGTAGCTCACTGGTAGAGTTCTTGCCTAACATGCAAAAAAGCCCTGGATTCAAATCCTAGGCACAAAAAAAAAAAAAAAAATATATATATATATATATATATATATACACACACACACACACACACACATATATATATGAGCCAAGAAAAAAATTTACTTAAAAATTATATTTATAATACTCTAGAAATTTGGGGGGCATTTTCTTTAGTTCCTTTTATTGTTAGGATTTTTTTTTTTTTTTTGCGGCACCGGGGATTGAACTCACAACCTCGCGCCTGCCAGGACAGGTGCTTAAGGCACTGAGCCAAACTCCCAGCCCTGGTTTTTTGAGACAGGGTCGCACTATGTAGCTCAGGCCGGCCTTGCGCTCGCGATGTAGCCCAAGCCGGCCTCGAACTCACAACGCTCTGCCTACCTCAGCCTCCCGAGTGCTGGGATTTAAGGCGTGCACCACCACGCCCGGCTTATTGTTAGGATATTTGGAAAATATTTTATTCATTTGATTATCAGGTCACCTTAATTATATTTATTTTTTCCACACAATTTTTTGTATTGTTTTATTCTGATAAAACATATTTAAAAAGTCATCATTTTAGCCATTCTTATACAGCTATGTGGCATTAAGCACATTCTCTCAATTGTGTAAGAAAATTTAGCCTTAGCCAGGTGTGGTGGTGTACGTCTGTAATTCCAGCACTCAGGAGGCTGAGGCAGGAGGGTTGTTGCAAGTACGAGACCAGCTTGGGCTACAAAGTGAGCTCAAGGCCAACCTGAACTGCATAACATGACCTGTTTCAAAAAGACAAAAAAAAAAAAAAAAAAAGTCTTAAGTCTAAAACATTTTAACTATTATCTGAATCACATTTATCATCAGAGTATTTGATAGATATCTATTTATTCAGAATACTAGTAATAGAAATAAAAAATGCCACAGCATGAATCATTTATCATGAGAGTATTTGACAGATATCTATTTATTCAGAATACTAGTAATAAAAATAAAAAATTCCACAGCATGAATCATTTATCACCAGAGTATTTGATATCTATTTATTCAAAATACTAGTAATAGAAATCAAAAATTCCACAGCATGTTATTCTGCTTACTGAATAAATATTAATTGAAAAAGAAGATAACATTAAGAAACACAATTTGTTTGCTCCCCCTGATTGACGTACTTTAAAATTTTGTTGCAGTTTTATTTTTCTTCTTTTTTCTTTCTAGCTATGAACAAAATGGATTTGAAAAGAGAAAAAAAAGAAAAAGAAACACAATATATCATCTCATTCTATTAGCCATATGAAAAAATTGATTAAATATCCTGCCACAATCCTGCCTAAAAGTGAGGGATCTTCTGCATAAAATTAGTTCAGATCACCAAGAGTTCTGATCTGTCCATTCTCTCAGAGTAATAAATGGCCAATAAATAAGACGACTCAGTTTCTGCAAGTCCACTCAAGCATGTATTTCTTATTAATCTGATGACATAAAGATAACTATACTCCCACTACTAATGGTACTTTTATCTCTTGGGAAGGCAGATAATAGGGATGTGCATATTTCAAGTGTTAAAATGGATACATCTGTAAATGTAATTTGGATAAACATCTTGAAAATTATCTATGAAATCAATTCATATTGAATTCATATTTTGATGAATTCTACTTAGAAGAAAACACATTACCAAACAAATTTGATCCAGAATATTAGTTTTTAAACATTTATAAGTACCAGGCTGATTTTGTATCAATGAAATATACGACAACCATAGATAATGACAAGTACAAATTTATAGAAAGCATATATAATACTAAGTAAAAATATCAGAACACAAAATTATCTATAAACTGCCAGAGGTATATTAAAAATACGCTCCATATCAGCCAGATGTGGTAATGCATGCTCATAATCCCAGCACTCTGGGAGTTCAGGCAGGAGGACTGCTATTCAACCCCACCATGGGCAATTTAGTGACTTAGAAGACCCTATCTCAAAATTTTTTTGACACTTAATTCTACATGATACATTTATTAGAGCTATGCCTTTTCTACCACACTGGATTAAATAAACTTTCAAAATTATGTCTTGGTCACATTCTGGGACACTTAGTAACTGTTTTTCTTCCATGTGCCCAACAATACAGGTGCTTCTCACCATAACAGATACTTAGGTAAGGAATGGCAACATTCTCTTCTTGGGTCATGTACTCTTTGCTCTACTGAGTGGGTTGACTCACAACAATGGTACCTCCCTAGCACTTACATCTCACCTTTTTAAAAAGTATGTGCATATAAAATAGGAACTATTTAATGCTAGAAAAGCATGAAATGACTTAGATTAAACATTTTGTCCATTTATAGTAAGTTTCAGGTCCTTGACAGAAATACCTGAACTGTTCCAAATTTGCCTCAAGGCATCCACACGTGACAACGGGAGGCGAAGTCTATAAGACTCTTCTTCCTCCTCATTTTCCAACATGTGTATCTCTTTTTTCCTCAAGCTTCATCTGAACAATTCTGATCTGGCCCCACTGTGAGGATGATGTGGTCTTTAAACCACAGTCTCGCTATTCTGTCCAACCTCAGTAACTTTCCACCTGCTGTTGACAGCTCTGCTCTATTTCCTACACAGTAAGGAAGAAGTCTATATATAACAAAACCCTTCTTCAGATCTGATAAAAGCAGTTCTCTGGTGTCCTCTAACTGCTGTGCAAGAGTCCTCAGAAAGCCACTTAGTCTTCTTACTGCAATGGCTGTGGTTTCTTCCTGTATAAGCAGTTGCTGGGTATTCTACTCTGCAGCTCTACATCTGTTGTGCAGTATCAAATGCCAGTCCTGAAATGGTGTCCAAAAGGAAGTCACTCCATGAGTTGTTCTGATAGATGGTAACGGCCATGTAAATCGAGTGGCCAGCCCTAAAGGATTGTCCACTTGATCAATGTTCCTCTCAGAAAACACAACAAATCACCTGACTTCAAAGTGAACTTGTGTGTTAGAGCACCAAACTGGGTCTTGGCCTCCACGCTGTACTCTTTTTTTTTTTTTTTTGCGGCACCGGGGATCGAACTCACAACCTCACGCCTGACAGACAGGCGCTTAAACCACTGAGCCAAACTCCTGGCCCCACACTGTACTCTTGAATCCCAGGGCCACCACTGGTGGACAGAGTCGGCAAAGCTTCTCTCTCTCCAGCTAGCTGCAGGATGAAAAGCTCAAATGGGGAGGAAGGTCCTGAGCCGCCACCAGGTGATGGTAAAGCACTGAGTAAGTAAGGTTCTTCACTTAAAGATGATGTAAGTAAAGAAAAACTCCTGGCACTAGATGTATAGCTAATAGCAATTCAGTTATGAACCCATTCATGGATTAATCCACTGATAAGTATACCACTTCTAAGAGCAAATCATCTTTCAAAAACCTCACCTCCGAACGCAAGACTTTGAGGGAACATTTTAGATCTAAACCCTAACAGTTGTTAGATGTTGTCACCTAGAGTGAAGTTGGGTAATAAGAGGGAAGATATCCAAGGAATGGGTTCTTTACTTTAGCATTTAGAGATGAGGGAGATGAGAAAGTTACCACTGAGAAGAAGCAGTCAGTGATAGAAGAAAACCAGGAAGAAAAAACCAAACCAAACCAACAAAAAACCCCAACTTAGCACCAAGCAAACTGTACCACAACCCAACAGACTTCCTAGTGAGTTCAATGGCTCTCAAAGTAGCTTCCCAGTCTGTACCTTTTATTGACACCCCAGGCAGTTTTCCAGGAGTTTCATCAGTTCAATGGTGGAGTTTCCTGGTGACAGACCCAGACTGTAGCTGCTCAGTGAAATCCACCATCCAGTGGGCTAAGCTATACCCAACCCAATAAGGTCTGAGTGTCAGCCTTAAGCATGGGGTCAGGGAATTTCAAAAATTGTTCCTTCTTTGGTTACTCTACATCAGCACTAGGAGTAGCAGCTGCACCTTGTATCTGCTATTCCTGTAATATATTCTTTAGAGCTCTCTTTACACTTTAAAGGTTAATCCCATGAAAGTACTTAATTATAGTATTTACATTAAATTTTTTCTACTCTAATTATTATTATTATTTCTATTATTATCATTTTGTGGTACTGGGGATTGAAACCACTGTGTCTTAGGCAAATAGTAGGCAAATACTCTACCCTTTCAAATTTTTTGTTTTGAGTAGGTTCTTGCTAATTGCTCACTCTGTCCTTAAACTTGCAATCCTCCTGCCTCAGCCTTCCAAGTAGGTAAGATTATAGGCACAACAGGCCTTCCTAATCAAATTATTGAGAAGCTCTTGTTTTCTGACTTGATGCTGACTTACACAACTTATCTGAAGACTGTTTTATAGTAATCATTCTGAAAAATTTTATGACAGATTTTAATTAAAGTGACTCATTATCTATACTACTAATTTCACCTTACAGCAGTGCATATAAAAATGTATATGAGAATGTACATATATATATATATATATATATATATATATATATACATATGTGAATGTATACATGTGCTCTAAAATAAAACAGGTCCCATATACCAAAGCATACAAATACTGACAAGAAGAAAATGTTAAGTTTCCCACAACCAACATTGTGTTCTTGGGCATGGCACTTAAATGCGACAGGCCTTAAGTTTTTTCAATTGAAATACAACAGAAGCAACTATATGATCATTCTTTGCAGCTCAGTGATTTTGACTTAATTCTGAATTCTTAAATATCAAATTTTCCTAAATTTTTATCAAGTATATCACAGATACTCACTTCTTTCGTTCGCTTCTTTCAATCCAAATGGTTGTACAAAAGTTGTTCAAAAGTGATTTCATTTATAATTCTTTTTATTGTACCAACTATTTACTTAATATATCTACTTAATGTTTCCATATGACTTCTGTAAAACTCAGTTTTAGGAAATGATGAAATGAGAACATCAACATTCCTTAATAAAAATAATTCTATGAATATCAAGATAACTGAGCTGCAATAAAGTAAGATTAAATTGAATGTGTTACTAATCACAGTTTGTAACATGATCATACCTGTTTATGCTTTGGGAGTGGTTTCTTTTCAAGTAATTTTTTATCTCCATGTTTCTTATATGTTAAAGGTACTCCATATTTAGCAGCAGGCTTTGTGATTTTCTGAGCAGGCACAACAGAAGCCAAGCTTTGTCCAGAAGCTGGTCTTTTAACTGCATAAAGACACAAAGATTTTCTCCTAGTTCTTTGTGTTAAATCTTTATTTCAGAATTCTTCAAGACAGAACTTTTTTTGTTTTCAGTCACTGACAGTATTTAAAACTTTTCATCAATTATCTTATTCAGTCCTTAGAACATATCAATGCCACAAGTGTTTTATACTAATGCAACATTTTGAAAGAAGCAAAGACCAAATTCCTCTAGATGCTGAAATTGTTCATATAAGAAAATATCTCCCTAAAATTGACTATGCTGTTCATGTATGTGAATACACTAAAAAAAATCAGACTGTAGACTCTAAGTTGTAAATTTTATATAGTGTATGAATTATACATCAATAAAGCTAACAAAAATAAATTTTAAAAAATCATTTTAGAAACTACTTTCAAAGTCAAAACAAAATTTCAGAGCAACTGTTAAACATTAATTCCATCACAATGCACAATTTTTTATTCTTATATAGTCTGAATATACCTACAGATCTACTAAAGAACAAACATTTTAAAACATTCATTAATTAAGAATAACACAATATAGGTAACTTTATACACCGCTGATGGAAATATAAAGTAGCCACTTTCTGGAAGGCAATCTATATCAAGACTATCAAGCCAGGTGTGGTGGCACACACCTGCAATCTTGGCACTTGGGAGGCTGAGGCAGGAGGACCTAAGACTGTGGACCCTAGTCTGAAATCGAGATGAGCCTGGGCTACGCAGTGAGTTCAAAGGTAGTCTGAACTACATTGCAAATCCTATCTCAAAACAAACAAACAAAAAAATCTTCTACATTGACTAACAAACCTCTTTGCTCAAACTCCCCCACAGCCCGAGTAGCAGTTTTCTTTTTTCTTTTAGCCCACAATCTAGCTGAGGATATTTTGGGTTAAATCATGTTAAACCAGTCTCCTTCAACCAGTATTTTTCCTTTTTAGGAGGGGAAAAGAGAAAGAAATTCATCTTGTAGTGCATAACGAAATACGATCATTAAACTCAGATAGATTAGAAAATTTAAGTGTATCACAAAATGTTCATCATATAACAGTGTGAATTAAAAATATAACTTTGGGCCAGATGTGGTGATGCACACCTGTAATTCTGGCCCTCCAGAGGCTGAGGCAGGAGGACTACTGTGAGTTCGAGGTCAGCCTACTGAGTTCAAGGCCAACCTGGACTATAGAGCAAGACCCTGTCTTAAAATTTTTTTAAAGAATTATTTAATAATAAATAAATAAATAAATAACTTTGGTTATAACATGATTCTAATTCAAAGTGTTCAAGCATATTGTCAACTAGAAAAAAATACTCTGTCAAATGTAACAATGTGTTAAAATTAGGGTAATTCTTTTATAACTTTTTTTTTTTACAATGAACACTTACTAGATATCAGTCATCTGGTTGGCATTTTAGAGACACAGAAATAATTTATGTTGATGATACATGATAACAATGTGTTAGGGTAAAGTTTTCCAGACCTACTACAAACATGTTCTGACCCAGAAACTAGAACTGCAAGAAATTCAACTATTTGATCAAATTAGAACATACATACAAAGTCACAATATTATAACTTGGCTAAGTATGTTAAAACAAGCAAATAAAAATTGTTTGCCAGAAAATGGGCTGCAGGCACAAAATCATAAAAATGACAGACATGTATAGTTTTCACATACATTTCACAGAAAAAGAATAATTACTTTCTGAATTTTGAGTATTTCTCAAGCACTGTGTCAAGGCTAAACCCTAGCATGAAGTTTAATGCAGGTGGTTGGTTCCTAAAAGAAATTTACTATTAGCTGGGTGTGGTGCTGCTTGCCTATAATTCCAGGACTCAAAAGGCTAGCGCAGGAGGATTGCTATAAATTTGAGACCAGCCTGGACTATGTTGTAGGTTGAAAGCCAGCCTGAACTGTACAGTGGGACCTCACCCCAAAAATACAACAAACAAACAACCCAGCAAAAACAACAACAAAAAGAAACTTACTAACTCCATCAGAAATACTACTTCTGTTTTAGCTCTAGACTATTAAACTTTTCATTTATCTAGTTCTTCTTATGTAACTTTCTTTGTAATTCCTTTATCCATGTGGAAAGACTGTGCCAACAGTGGGTCTTTCTGGCTTTTGTGACCAAAAGACTTCTGATTAACATTTGAATTTTTTTTTTTAAGATCTTCTTAAAAAGCTTGCCTGCCAGGAGAGATCATGCTGACTATTTCTATATGCCAACCCTGTACTCTTTTGCAATGCTAAGGATTGAACCTATGGAGTACTAAACTACAACCCCAGATTTTTTTTTTTTTTAAGACATGGGCTGACTAAGTTGTCCAGGCTAACCTTGAACTTGTGATCTTCCCATCTTAGCCTTCCAATTAACTGAGACTACAGCTGTGTACCATCACATTCAGCTAGTCTCTTGTGGATTATACTTTTAGGACGAGTTAATCTCCTGTAAGTCTCTACACAATGAGAGGATGAATTTAATGGTGTTTATAAAGGGTTATATGGGGCTGGACATATAGCTTTTGAGCACTTGTATGAGGGTTCAAGCTCAGTGACCAGTACCACAAAAAAAATTTTTTTTTAATTTTAAGAAGGGCTGAATACAGCTGGCCTTTCTGAGAACACAATGCTACATCACTTCCAGTGAATAGGACTCATTTTTGTGGTATGGTATTTATTTTTATTAATTTATCCAAACTCAAAATGAAATAGAATATGCCAAACAATATGTCTGAAAAACAATATACTTCTCACGGTAAAAAACTTCCAATGATTTCAGAAATCCATTCTGAATTTATTCTGTGCAGGAAAAAAATAGTTTCCCTCTCATATAGATATAGGTGTGTGAATAATATATCATATAACCACATCCATAATTCTACAAATATTCTGACAATGGTTACAGTTAAAAAAAAAAAACCTTACTTTTAAAAAACTGCTTGACTGCACATTAATTTACTTTTAGAAAATTTTAGAATATGAAGCATTTCTCAAAGAAAAATATTTTACAGAAATATTTATACCTAAATTTTATAATATTCTCAAAATATCATTTAAGCATGATAAAGATTTCAAGTCAGATTTTCTTTAAATATGACAGGCAAGGAGACATTTTGTTATTAATTTATCAATAACTTACATATTGCCCTATGTCATAAATAATTTAAGGTATTTCTCCTCAAGATTAAATTTAGCCTACAATCATCTGAATTTATTATCGCTTATCTACACAAATTTTTAGTATAATTAGACTTGATTATTGCAAAAACATGAAAAGTCTCGTGTTAAATTTCATTTACCTGGAATAGGCTGTACTCCACACTTTGAAAATGTTTTTAGACAAAATTCTTCTGCAATAAGCTTATATTAAAAAAGAGGGAGGGAAAAAAATAAGATTAAATTTCCAAAATAAAAAATCCTACCCAGGATTTCTTTTTTGATTTTACCAATTTATTACTTCCACAGACAGACTTTTTCCTAGAATTAATCTAATAAATAACCTATGGTCCCATATACTATTTACCTGTTCCATATCTCAGCCAGATAACATAGTACCCATCTGGAATACTCTTTACATTTTCTGTGCATCTACAGCTCTCATTTACTTCAAAACTATTCAAGAACCACTTATCAAAAGAAACTCTCAAAATAGCCTCCAAGTTATTGTAACTTTACGGTGCATCACCTCAGTATCTCCAGTGAGTTTGCACTCATGTTCAACAGTAAGCTACTGGGTAAATATTATTACATAATTTAATAAGTGTATTTTAACATAATTATAAAGACTCCATCACTTATTCCTCAGCATTTGTAAACATACTTCGAACAGCAAAAATCATTTATATTTTCTGCAAGTAATTTTCTTTCCTTATTCCATTTTTTTCAGTGCAAAACTATGACACCAACAAAGATTTAACTCAAATTAAGTTTGCTTTATTCTAATTGCATGGGAAAGGGAAGAAAGTGAATTTTATCTCTTTTTCTAGAGAAGTGAGGCCTAATGGAAAGCATATTCCTATACTAACAGTGGACGAGACAACCCACAAGGCAGAAAACCTTGAACAGAGATGAGTCTTTCCCATTAAGAATTTCCTACAGTACTTTTCAAATTTTTAATCCCACAGTATCAGTATCATCTGAATTTATTAAATATGCAAATTACCAGGCTGTACCCTACTAGTGAAATAGAGATTGTCATAGAACCCAGCAAAGCTCTCCAGAAAACTTTGATGCATGCTAAATCTTAAGAACCACTATAAGAGATAATAAATATAAATGACAATCTGCTTTACAAGCAATTCAGAGAAAGTACGTGAATGTATTTTCTCTCCTAAACATATGTATTATTTTTCTTTTTCTTGGAAGAAAATAGGTGTTTTATAATCTCATTTGCCCCAAAATTTAATAATTTTTTCCATTGTTTGAATATAAGTCTTTTCTCCTTACAAATATTCTTGCAAATTAAGAGATTGGTGTAGAAGTTGAGTGTGGGAGCCCATGCCTATAATCCCAGCACTCAGAAGGTTGAAACAGGAGGCTTGCCTCAAGTTCAAGGCTAGCCTGGGGTACATAGTAAGTTCAAGGCCAGTTTGAACGACATAATGAGATTCTTTCTCCAAAAGAAGGGGGTATAGAATCTAAAATGATCCTAGAATCTCTATGTTCTACTGTCTGAGATAACAACTACTACCTATAGGTAACTACTTGCATAAAAATTTACAATCAATGTAATTAAAAATCCATCTCCTCAGCCACATCAGCCATATTTCAAGTGCTCAACAACCACGTCATCAATGTGTATGATAGTGGACAATGTATGTGGAACATTTTCATCATCATGAAGTTGTTTTATTGAACAGCTTCTATAATTCCTAATGAATCAGAAGTTATCCATGATTTGTCAAGCCATATCCAGGAAGTTGTTTCCAAGACTGAGAACTTGCCATCAACCTTGGTTAAGGAAATTGAGAGAATTTAAGTCTTAAAAAGTGTAGTGAGCATTATAGTAATACTTGGAAAGAATAACAATAGTTCACACAGTAAAACCTACAAACTGTTTTGAAATTAAAGCCTTAAGAGAACATCTACAATCTCAGCACTCGGGAGGCTGAAGCAGAGAGGGTCACTTGAACTTAGAAGTTCGAGACTAGCCTGAGCAATATAGTGAAACCCTGACTCCACAAATAAAGCAAACAAACAAAAATACAGTGTCACAAACCTTCTCACCTGAAAAACAAGTGATACATTACTAGAAAACAAAATACAAACAACAAACAAAAATTCTCATAAAAAAATGAGATCTAGGTGGTGCTTAACTAACAAGGTGGATCAGTGTATACAATAAACACATAATAATCCATTACATGTCAAATACTCCATTTGTTAATAATCATAATTTGCTCCTTTTCCCCATAGTATAAGTTTTGCAGTCTTTAACATTTTTCCTTTCATCACTAGCTAGATGACTTCCACTCCTTCAGCCTTGAGACTGTATGTACTAACTGCATAAGAAAAACAAACTTCAGCAAGATTAAATGAAGTCATTGTTTCTTCTCTAGTAGCTGCCAAAAAGCAGCAGTATACTACATCATAAAACTGTTCTTGCAAATGTTATTTATAACAAAGAAGTCTTATGACACCCACGTTTCAGAAGTTGTTCCTATGTTCTATACAAGTAACCTTTAGTCTCCAAATTTTAACTGGGTTTCTTGCTTAATAATGCATTCTTTGGAATTAACTGTTAAATCCATATCCCTGTTTTCTGAAGAGTATTCAGAAAGATGTTCTGTTAAGACAAAAGGGTACAGACACTGTTATAATAGAACCCAGGATTCTCAATGGGAAAGGCTCATCTCTGATCAAGGTTTTTTGCCTTGTGGGTTGTCCAGTCCACTATTACTATAGGAATATTCTATCTGGCCTCACTTCTCTTGAAAAAGGCAAAATTTTATTTTCCTCTCTCACTCAGTTAGAAAAAAAGCATATTTGTAATACAAGCATAATACAAGTATGATTTTCCTAGATAGTTTACTTATAGAAGAGATGCTAATTACTATATTTAAATTAACAAAAGCCACGCTAAATATGAAAAGGAAAATAATTTAAATTTCAGATGACCACATTTTTATAAATAACTGATATTAGTCATTTGATATTGCTTTCTAAAATCTGTCAAATTATAATTTAATTTGACTCAATAAATACTATACACTTACATTTAAGTGCTGGAGAAAAAATCATGAGTCAATAATCTACCACACATACATATAAATGCCTAAAAGACAATGGTTTCCAATTTATTTTCCATCAACGAGAATATAATTATCATCATATAAATTATGCTGATGATATATAACAGATGAAATTTAACATAGATGAAATATTTTCGGCACTTACATGATAGACACTAAGCATTTCATGTGCATATTCACTTTTAATTCTCAAAACAACCTCACAATATACACAGATACATTTACAGTCCTACTACTTAAATGTGAGGCAAGTGAAGCACAAAATGGTTATGTAATTTTATAGTTAAGAACCCAAGGGACAGAGGACTGATTTACGTGCAGCTGGAAAGCACACGAAAGGAAACAGAGTTATGTAAGATGTAAAAGCAAGTGAAGCAACATAGCTTGAAAAAGGCATCCCCAAGCATCTGACAAGGGCATGTCCTAAGTAAATGCCATAAACCTACAGCTTAACTTTAATTACGAAATTTTTAAAAACATACCTGAGGTGAGAGAAACTTTTCAATGCGTTTGGCTATAAAACCTTTCTCCAATATGGAGTTGACTGATGGTCTATCCCTAGGATTTCTTTTAAATAACTGAGAAAGCAAACTGCGGAGATCATAGGAATAATGCAAAGATACAGGTGGAAAAGATCCAGATATTATCTTCAGTACCAGGTTTTTCATATTGCCAGCTTCAAACTAAAATCCAGAAAATAAATTGACATACATAAAACATACTGAAATTGAAACTGAGACAACAATGAGAAACAGTTATTTTACCATTAAAACATAATAAAATACAACCCTCTTTCAAATAATGTAATCAGTACATGTACTCTAGAACAAAGTTTACTTGGTTATATGCAAATGTACTTTAAACAGGGTATTATTACTCAAAAATACAATATTATAACCTACTTTAAGAATAATTTACTTATTCAAAGAGATGAGACAAACCACAACAATAATGGAGATGGTAAAAGGTAATGCTTTAGTGGTAGAAAAATTAGGCCCAAAGAACCACATAGGGGGAAAAAATAACCACCTAGAAGTCTTCATTTAAGGTCCGCCTCCCTATGTCTCTGTTGTCATAACTAGAATAAGAAATTAAAATACAATACAATAAATAAAACTATGAAGTAGTTTCCTCTGAGGCAGTGTTCATCATTAGTTTTGTGCATGATGTTCTCCAAAGCTACAGAATCAGCAAAGTGGCAAACATTCCAAAGTGGAATATAAGCTAAATATGACTATTTATTTTAGGATTAAATATGAAACAAACTATAACTGAAGTAAAAAGGAAACAGAGGCGGGGAGTCCAGAATTTAATTTTGAAAGCAGGCAAAATCAAGCTTTTCACATCTCTGCTAAAACAACTGTGTAATGTTGGTATGTCATTATTTTATTTTTTTTAATTTTAAAGATAGTAAAATCCAATGGAACATAAAAGAACAAAGTCAATCAAAACAAAGCAGTAGAACTGGTACAGAACTTCGAAGAAAGATAATGTGAATACAATAGCTACTACAGTATATCTTGTCATCCTCAGAATAGCTGACCATTCCAACAGGTATAGTATTGTACCAAAAACAAAACAGAATAAAACCAACAAAAACAGAATATATAATAAAGCAAAAAATAATAATAGTAATTGGTATGTTATTAATATACAGTATATTAACAAAATGTACCATATCAACTATAAAAGAATTTTACTAAATGTTAAGCTCCCCTAGCACATTTAAAATGTCACAAGTTTATAAAAATTTAAGTAAATTCAATATCATAGTTATGCAAATATTCCTAAAATGGAATACTAAACACAGAAAAGATATGGTTCATCTAGTCTTTTCTCTAGTAATTTTCCATTATCTCTCAACTAACAAGCTCTAATAAATCAAGGTTGGCAAAACACTCAGTTTCATGTGTCCTCTTAAGAGTAAACAATTCTAAAATACAGAATCAATGGTTGCAAAATACATGAAAGATTTGGTTTAAAGAACAATGGTGTAAACAACCTGAAACTACTGTCACAGAAAAACTGACCAATTTTTTTCAAATACATAACTAACCACCACTATGTCAAAAAAACAAAAAAAGAAAAAAAGAAAAAGAAAATCTAAGAGACAATACAGAAGTCTATGCAGCCAATAAAAAGAATGGCAAAGAAAAATAGACCCTGAAATATAACCACATAATAAAAAGAGGTTATAAAAACTGCTTCAAAATATAATCTAACCTTTAAGGAAAAAAATTCACAAAATTCACTTTATAAATTAATCTACGATAAATAAATCAGACACATGTGTAAACATTGCACTGTCTCATTAGCATAAGATGCTGAAAGAAACTATATATATATATATTCTCTGTGCTCATTGAAGAAAGGTTTGTGCTAGTATTATTCACAGTTAAATGCAGATGTCTTGTACTCTGAGTAATTAATTTGAAGATCACAATACGCAATGTATATACCATTGTTACCCCCAATTACTGTTTTGAAATTTTGTGTTTTTTTCTCTTTAAAATTAAAAAAAAAAAAAATTAATCTAGGATAAAGCCTACGCAGTGCCAGCTTGCATCAAGGGAGATCTGATCCGCCTTCCGGGGATGGGGGCTCCGCCACCCCGGAAGAGAACCAGAACCGGTCCAACCGGACCCCAACTCGCTGGGACCGCGGGGCACCGGCGCACGGGCTCAGAATCAAGGACATCCCCCCCCCCCCCGTAAGCAAGCTGCTGGCTCTGAGGTCTGGCTAAATTGATGGCAACTAAGGTACATAAAGCAACTAGACACTAGTGTTTTTTCATAGATTTTGCAGACCTCTGAACGGCACCCTGAATGTCTCTTTGTATGATAACAGTAGGCAATGTTGCAGACACGGGGGATTCTCTTCTGTCTGTTCTTCGAGG
>RJWM01034974.1:0-19297 GCA_004363535.1 Dasyprocta punctata | reverse complement strand
AAGGTGATCATTCAGAATAAAGCAAAGTCCTTCCCAAAGAAGTGCAGCTGGTCTCTTTGGCCTGACGTATATGTGGACTACACTCTAATAATCATGAGCCAGCCTCAATCAAAGGACTGGCAACTGGGGCTACATTATCACACAGCTTCTCATTATAAATTCATTACAATGGGTTCATTTTGCAGACAGGCAAACGAAATTTAAAAAGATGAAGTGACATTCAACTGCTAAGTGGCCAGACCTGATCCCAATATGCCATGCAGGGGCTGAAGCGGGGGAAGCAGGGAGTCATTTCTAAGATAAGGTAGGGCAGAAGAGAAGAAAGCCTGCCCAGAGGAAGGCTTATTCACTCAGTCACCAGAACACAGTGAAACATGTAAAGAAGCAAGATAGGAACTCAAGAGAAAGTATGTGTTTTCCAGCTAAGCATTTTCCAGCATCGTTGGTATCTTCTCAAGTTTCATCTATAGGGCTTCAAATAAGGGGCTCTGTCTCTAGAGACCTTGGTCTCCCAGACACCTTCCAGGTGCCAGTGATTCTAGATACAGAGCTAGCTCTATCCTGAGAGGAACGTGTTAGTGTCCATCAGGCAGATGAGGAGACAGGCTCAGGGAGGTGTAGGAACCGGCCCACTGCTGTGAAGCCAGCTGAGTGACAGGACTAGGATTCAAACTCAGGTCAGCCTGGCTCCCAGGCTGCTTCTCAAAGTCACCTTGCCTGTTCCCCACCCTGGTTACCTGTGGCCGGGAAAAGGATGGCCTGGGAGACATCCTCCTCCTCTGGTTCGGAGACCCTGCGGATGAAGCCGCCTGCAGCGTGTCTTCGGGGCAGCCGCCTGCCTCCAGAAACCGCACCTTCCCCATTCACTGCTGGGGGACCCAAGGCATCCAGGAACAGGGCCTTCACCTTGGCCAGGACAAGCTCCCGGTCCAGCTCCGCCCCGTGGCAGCCATGACCTCCCTGTGGGGCCAGCAGCAAAAGGAGCAGCAGGGGCAGCTGGGGCACCATAGCTCACCTGGCCTTGCCAACGGGGAACCCACACCCTGCCCTGTGCCCCTGCTGCCAGGGTCTGCCCAGAGCTTCCCCAGTCTCCCCTGCCCATCCCACCACCCGCCCTCTTCTACTCTTCTCACCCTGGTCTTCCTCAGTCCTTCCCACGCCCTGCCGTCCCAGTAGCCCCTATCCATGGCATTGAGACCTCCTATCTCTGACGCAGATGTCTGTGGCCCTGAGCCTTATCTCCCACTCCCGCCAAGAATGTAGGGGAGGGGTGGAGAGGGCATTCACCCCAAGTGACCCGCTCCACACGTACAAGCACACGCCTTTTCCCTACACACATGTGTCGTCTGGGCACACACGTGCACACGTGCGCGCGCGCGCACACACACACACACACACACACACACACACACACACAGTGTCTCATGTGCCAGCACCCAACAGAGGTGACATCAGGTGGGACAGCAGCCAGGGAGCGGAGGCTGGCCAGCTTCTCAAAGTGTCATCTGTCCGAAAGACAGAATGCACCAGCCCCCCTCAGACCTTCTGGGGCCCCCGCTTCAGTCAAGCAGCTGCTGGGCCAGCGTGGGGGATGGGCCAGGAGAACTGGGGCTCCAGTGGGGGGCAGGTGGTCCCTGGCTGCTCTATACTTAGCCTAGAGGAGCCAGACTGGGCTCCTGTCCTCCAGCTGTGTCATCAGAGAATATTTTTGGGATTGGCAGCTGCAGGCGCCTCTGCCACTCAGGCCGATGCCTAGCGGTCGGTCGGGGACCTGGCGGCTGGAAGTGGGAGGGAGGAGGGGAGAGAGGCCAGGGCTGCGGGAGGGGGCTGGGAAGAGAGGCTCCCGGAGCAGGAAGCCAGGCCGCGGGCAGAGGAGACGGCGGGGCCCCTCGCTGGAAAGGCAAACAGGAAGTCTGTCCCCTGAGCCCCGGGCTGCGGGCCCGGGAATCTCTGCCGCGCCGCCGCCGAGCTGCAACTCCGGCCGAGGGTAAGAAGGCAAAGCGGGGAGGGTCGGCCGGGCTGAGCCCCCCAGCGCGCCCGCCCCGGGCACCCCTGCAGCCCATCCTTCCCCATCCGCGCCAGCCGCGATGAAGGCGGGATCGGGGGACCAGGGGAGCCCCCCGTGCTTCCTGCGCTTCCCGCGGCCCGTGCGGGTGGTGAGTGGCGCCGAGGCCGAGCTCAAGTGCGTGGTGCTGGGGGAGCCGCCGCCCACCGTGGTGTGGGAGAAGGGCGGGCAGCCGTTGGCGGCCTCGGAGCGCCTGAGCTTCCCGGCGGACGGCGCCGAGCACGGCCTGCTGCTGAGCCGCGCGCTGCCCACCGACGCCGGGGTCTACGTGTGCCGCGCGCGCAACGCGGCCGGCGAGGCCTACGCCGCGGCCGCCGTCACCGTGCTGGAGCCGCCGGCCCCCGAGCCCCGGCCTGAGCCCCAGCCCGCCGAGCGCCCGCGGCCGCCGCCGGGCAGCAACGAGGGCGCCCCGGTGTTCCTGACGGGGCCCCGGTCGCAGTGGGTGCTGCGGGGCACGGAGGTGGTGCTGACGTGCCAGGTGGGGGGCCTCCCCCAGCCCACGCTGTACTGGGAGAAGGACGGGATGGCCCTGGACGAGGTGTGGGACCGCAGCCACTTCGCGCTGGAGCCTGGCGCCGCGGGTGGCCCGGGCACCAGCCTGACGCTGCGCATCCCGGCCGCGCGGCTGCCGGACTCGGGCGTCTTCGTGTGCCACGCCCGCAACGCGCACGGCCACGCGCAGGCGGGCGCGCTGCTCCAGGTGCAGCAGCCCCCCGAGAGTCCCCCTGAGGACTCCGATGAGGCCCCCACACCCGTGGTGGAGCCGCAGAAATGTGCGCCCAAGACCTTCTGGGTGAACGAGGGCAAGCACGCCAAGTTCCGCTGCTACGTGATGGGCAAGCCCGAGCCCGAGATCGAATGGCACTGGGAGGGCCGCCCGCTGCTCCCGGACCGCCGCCGCCTCATGTACCGCGACCGCGACGGCGGCTTCGTGCTCAAGGTGCTCTACTGCCAGGCCAAGGACCGCGGCCTCTACGTGTGCGCCGCGCGCAACTCGGCGGGCCAGACGCTCAGCGCTGTGCAGCTGCACGTGAAAGGTAGCGCACCCTGGGCAGCCGTACTGGGGAGGGGCCGCCAGCACCCTCAGACGCCTGTCCTACTCCCGCGTCCCTCGGTGCCCAGCGCTGCCTGGAAGCCTGGGGGGTGGAACCCCCCACGATTATGTTTAGTAGGTCTCCGGGGTACTTAGCAAACTACCCAGGCGATTCCCAGACAGATACTTGAAACTGCTAAGGAGTAAACGTGCAAACCTCGAAGCCCTAGAGCTCTTCTCATCTAGTAGTTTTCAGTCTTTGCTAATTTAGCCTTTTCCCCTGCCGAATTCCTATCCGTGGCCCTAAAATGTAAGGCACATAAATGGGAGAGTTTAACTTGAAAGGCTGAGGCAGGTGAGGCGCAGGTTTGAGGCCAGCCTCGGTAATTTAGGGAGAGCCTGTCTCAAAACAAAAAGTAAAACAAGACTGGGGGGTGTAGCTCAGTGGCAGAGTGCCCCTTAGTTCAATCCTCATACCACAAATACAGACACAACGAACATTTTATGGGCATAAATTGCTAAATTTAAGTTTATCATTTACGACACTAGTCAGTGAGAGTAAAGGAGCCATTGTATTGAATACACACATTTGGAATGGAGGCTTTATTCATAGTGGGTCCATGGAGAGGCCCCCAGCTGTAAGGTCTATTCACAGGAGAGGTAGGCTTGAGGGAGGAAAAATGTCCACAATTTTTTTTCTGTCGTGGTACTGGGGATTGAACCCAGGGCCTCTGTGCTGACCTATACTTCCAGTCTCACTCAACTGCCCAAAGTGGGCTCAAACTTGTCATCCTCTTGCCTCACCTTCCCAAGTACTGTAGTTGAGATTACAGGGGTGCACCACCGTGCCCAGCTAACCTTTGAGTATTCTTTCGTTAAATTCTTCCTAAGGTTTGAAAGGAGAGGAAGTAGATTGCAAAGTTCAATCACCAGTGATATCTAATAAATCCTTACATTATCCATTAACAGGAAATTCAGACAAAACACCCCCAAAGCCCCACTGCCATGAACGCTGTCCATCACAGAATTTCATCACAGCTCCAGAGTTTACACCTTCACTAGTTAGTGCCTAACTTTCTCTCTCGGAAGAAAAAATGTTGGCAAATTCTTGCCTGGCATGCAGTCAAGCATGTAGTACCTAGACTGCAATGATGGCCTCCCTGGGACAAGTTGTGCCCAAACTTGCCTGACTGACCTGGACTCAAGAAAGAAAAGCTAGAGGAACTTCCCAGAGCATAGCTTCTCCAGCAACCCATGTTGCTGCTTGCTTGCTTGCTGCATTTTGTTTCTTAATTGTGAAATACAGTTTTGAAAACGTTTAGAATGCTTTAAAAGTGAAAATTGACTCAGATCCTTGCAGAATTTATGATGTGCCTCTGAGGGGCCTGGGAACAGTTTGAAGAATCATTGATCTAGTGCCGCCCCTCCCCATCACTTCCCCATTTTACCAGTAAGGAAACTGAGGCAGAGGAACATCAGCATGGACTTGTTCAAGGTGACGCGATGTGGCTAGTGAGCATCAGGGCCGGATGAGAAGTTAGGCCATCTTCCCCGCCTTCTGGTGGTTTTGCTGAGACTCCACAGGCCTGAGAGCTCTGGGGGGCGGAGCAACAGCATGAGTTCACGGATGCTTAGGAGTCCTGCCAGGCTGGCCCCTCTCCAGAACTTTCTCTTGTCTCTCTCTGCAGAGCCCCGCCTCCGCTTCGTGAGGCCCCTGCAGGACGTGGAGGGCCGGGAGAATGGCATTGCAGTGCTGGAGTGTAAAGTGCCCAACTCCCGCATCCCCACGGCCTGGTTCCGAGAGGACCAGCGGCTGCTGCCCTGCCGCAAGTACGAGCAGATCGAGGAGGGCACTGTCAGGCGCCTCATTATCCACAGGCTGAAGGCAGACGACGATGGCGTCTACCTGTGCGAGATGCGGGGCCGGGTGCGCACCGTGGCCAACGTGACAGTCAAAGGTTGGCTGGCCAGCGGGAGGAGGCCAAGGCTAAGCCTGGCAGGAGCCTGGACACCAGGCTGACAGACTCCCATCCACATCTTAGGGCCCATCCTGAAAAGGCTGCCCCGGAAGCTCGATGTCCTAGAGGGAGAGAACGCTGTGCTGCTAGTGGAGACACAGGAGGCTGGGATCAAGGGCCACTGGAGCCGCGACGGGGAGGAGCTGCCAGCCACCTGCCAGAGCAGCTCTGGCCACATGCATGCCCTGGTCCTTCCAGGGGTCACCAGAGAAGATGCTGGTGAAGTCACCTTTAGCTTGGGCAACTCCCGTACAACCACCCTGCTCAGAGTCAAATGTGAGCAACCCCTGGACAGGAGGGTCAAGGCGGGAGGGTGACCGGATTCCAGGGCTCGGGTTGCCAAAGTGGACTTAAAGTGAAAGGGTTCTAGGGGCCTTGGCGAGGCTCGAATGCAAACCTGGCTTTTGTCTCAGGCGTCAAGCACAATCCTCCAGGACCCCCCGTGATGGCTGAGATGTTCAAGGGCCACAAGAACACCGTCCTGCTAACCTGGAAGCCTCCGGAGCCGCTTCCTGAGACCTCCTTCATCTACCGGCTGGAGCGGCAGGAGGTTGGCTCCGAAGACTGGATCCAGTGCTTTAGCGTCGAGAAAGCAGGAACTGTGGAGGTGCCAGGGGACTGCGTGCCCTCCGAGGGTGACTACCGCTTCCGCATCTGCACGGTCAGCGAACATGGCCGCAGTGCCCACATTGTGTTCCAGGGTTCTGCTCACCTTGGTGAGTCAACCCTGCCAGACCCTGCCTGTCAGCCATGCCCTCCCATCACTTCTCCTCCCTTCCCTGGCACTCAGGCTCTGTCCTCTTATATCCTTCCATCTGCCAGCCCCTGCCCTCTGCTACACTTTGTAGTTCTGACAGCCACACTCTGTGTTTACCTCAGTGCCCACGGCTCGCCTGGTGGCAGGTCTGGAAGACGTGCAGGTATATGATGGGGAAGATGCCATCTTCTCCCTCAAGCTCTCCACCATCATCCAGGGCACCTGGTTCCTTAACGGGGAAGAGCTCAAGGGTAACGAGCCAGAGGGCCAGGTTCAGTTGGGGGCCCTGCGGTACCGGAAGGAGCAGAAGGGCCTCCAACACAGACTCATCCTGCAAGCCGTCAAGCACCAGGACAGCGGGGCCCTGGTTGGCTTCAGCTGCCCTGGTGTACAGGATTCAGCCGCCCTCACCATCCAAGGTTGGTGCCAGTAGGGACCAAAATGGGTGGACAGGGTCAAGACACAGAAGTCCTCTTGCCCAGACACAGCAGGGGCTGTTTCAGTTTCTCAAAGCTGAGCCAGGAGAGAAAGGCACACCTTACATCCATGATGGGCTGCTTGAGGTTCAAAAGGCCAGTTTCAACCCACATGAAACATACAAGGGCATTGTCTTGGTTGCTTTTCTCTCCTTGCTGAGACAAAATACCTGACACCCACAATTAGGGAAGGAAAGGTTTGTTTAGCTCACTATTTGTGGAGGTTTCAGTGCATAATCAGCTGGATCCAAGGCAGAGTGCATGGCACTGGGGCAACACTTCAAGGCAGCAGCTAGAGCAAAAGCAGCCAGAGCAAAAAAGGGGGAAAAACAAGCCTTTTCTCCTCCCTTATATTGTACACAGGCCATCCCCACCCTTTCAGGGCTCCTTGCCCTCCTCTTGCACAGGATGGATATTTACAAAGTAAGAACCCTGGCTCCCTGCTCAGTCTCTCTCATAAACTTCTAAACTTCACAAGTTGACACAGTGTATGGACTGTAACAGGTATCCCATGTTAGCCTCATCCTCATCTTCCCCTAACTGTCTGAAGTGCTTTGTGCTTTACAGAATTCTTTCCTTTTTCACACTCGTTTGAGGGACGTGAACCCTAGCCTGTAGTCCCTGTTTCCTGCCCCATTGGCAAATCATCAACACTGTCATAGCAGCTTCCTCCGTGCCAGGCACAGTCCCAATCACTTGACATAAGTGAACACAATTCTCTCAACTGCCCTATAAGATAGGTTCTTTTATTATCTCCATTTTAGGTGGAAACTGAGGCACAGGGTAGTTGTATGACTTACCCAAAGTCACAAGTGGTGGTGCTGGAATATGGCAGTCTGGCTCTGGAATTCCCAGTGCCTCCTGTTGAAACAGCAAAGGAGAAGCAATGAGGCATCCCAGAGCAGGACAGTTGTGGATGGGTAGGAGGGCTGAAAAATTCAAGGAACACTGTAGTGTTTACTGTCTCACCATTGCTGGAGTTTGTAAGATCAACCAAGAAATCCAGCAGTACCCAGACTTGGGTCCTTAAGGAGGTTAATCAGCAGCATTGCAAGCAGAGGCAAGGGCAGAAATAAACAGCAGCTGGAGTAGCATTTCCAAAATGTGACTCAGGATCACCAACCTCACAGGTTTATCATACAAGTTCCCTGGCCCTTGCATGCTTGGCGCTCTGAGAATCTGCATTTTGGTAGGCTCTCTGGGAACTCTTAGGCATGCTAAAACCTTTCCTTTTAAAAGTTGGGGTATAAGTTGGTGTTCTAGAGCATTTTCTGTTGCTATACCAGAGCTGGGGACATAACTTGGTGGTAGGACATTTGCCTAGCATGTGTGAGTGAGGTCTTGGGTTTCATCCCGAGCACTGGCCAAAACCAAAAACTTGTGGCTATAACAGAATGCCTGATTCTGCATACTTTATAAAGGAAAGTTTATTTAGCTCCCAGTTCTAGTGACTGAAAGTCCTAAGATTGGGAAGTCCCATCAGTTCATCTGGTGAGGACCCCATTGGCTGAGACACAGTGTGGAAGAGAAGTGAGAAGATAAACAGCTGTGTGCAGAAGCCACGTGGCCTAGCTCATCCCCGGTTTATAGTAACCCACTATCTTGAGACCTAACTGGGTGGCATGAGATCTACATTAATGTCTTCCAAGAGCGATGCCCCTGATGACCTCATTTCCTGTGAATGGGCTCCCCCTGTAGGTTCCACCGCCTCCTAGCGCCACCACACTGCAGACCAAACCTCCATCACATGAACCTTTGGGGGATGCACTCAAATCGTATCTAAACTGTGGGAAAGTCCAAGCACATTTTTGAGGCCAAACAAATGTGTCTTCTCTGATGCACCCACCTGGCACTGAACACGTGCCCCACTGAGAGGGATGCTTGCCTGAGGCAGAGTGCTCTGAGGACACTGCCTGTGACAACTTCTCTCCATGCAGAGAGCCCGGTGCACATCCTAAGTCC
Organism: Dasyprocta punctata; assembly: GCA_004363535.1. Lineage (NCBI taxonomy): Eukaryota > Metazoa > Chordata > Mammalia > Rodentia > Dasyproctidae > Dasyprocta > Dasyprocta punctata. Next base: position 10,986 of record RJWM01034974.1, on the reverse strand, counting down.
TGAGGAAAAGATGTCATTGACCTTCACGGCCTCGGAGAGGGTAGTGCTTACCTGTGAGCTCTCGCGGGTGGACTTCCCAGCAACCTGGTACAAGGATGGGCAGAAAGTGGAGGAGAGCCAGTCGCTGGTGGTAAAGGTGGATGGGCGCAAACATCGTCTGATCCTGCCTGAGGCCAGGGTCCAAGACAGCGGCGAGTTTGAGTGCAGAACGGAAGGGATCTCAGCTTTCTTCAGCGTCACGATCCAAGGTCAGGAGCCATGCTGGCCTGGGCTTCTCCAGTTGGGGACCATTGAAACCTGTACATTGGTCTGTCTGGTTGGGGGAATGGGGGACCTTATATAGAAAAGGCCTAGTAGGCCAGGATGTGTGTTTTAGATCACTCTGCACTAAAACCCTCCAGCATACTTGCCCTACTTGCCCCCTAGATCTCTCTACTGGGTTGTGTGAGAGAATGAAAAGCAATTAAAGAAAGCAGGAATGGGCGCTAACATTCATTGGCACCTTCTCTGAACCTAGCAGTATGTTAGGTACTTCATAAATACATTTTCATTTAATCTTAGACTGTTGAAGGGCAATGTATGTCCAGCTAATAGACAAGTAACTGAGTCTTAGAGCAGTAATGTGATTCCCTTCCCCCTTATCACACGGCCAGCAAATGTCTTAGCTCCCCTTCACACCCAGACTGGCCTCCTGCTTCTCCAGGCGGTCAGATCATGCAAAAGTGTCAAATGCTCTGACCCAGTGGGTCTTGCAAGGCAGTCAGTAGTCTATCTGCCTCAGGAACACCCTGAAAGCTTGCTATAAATACATATGCCCAGGCCTCAGGGTCTACCCAGAGCCAGAACTCATAACCTTGCACCTGCCAGGCAGATGCTTAAGCCACTGAGCCAAACTCCCAGGCTCTAGTTTTTTGAGACAGGGTCACACTACGTAGCTCAGGCCAGCCTTGCGCTTGTGTTGTAGCCCAAGCCAGCCTCGAACTCACAACGCTCCTCTTACCTCAACCTCCTGAGTGCTGGGGTTAAAGGCGTGCACCACCATGCCCAGCTGTGAGTCCTTTCTTAGCAATGTTGATTCTTGGGAAGGGACAGCATGGGAACGTGGATTCTGCTCCTCTTCTCCCTCTGGGTGGAAATGCTGCTTCCAACACCAGCACCAGGAGATCCTGTGGCCCCTATTTGAAAGCATTCAGTGATGAGGAACTCACTATGTGTCTCTTTTCTGTCACTAACGAAGTACCTGAGATAATTAACTTAGGAAGAGAAAGGGCTTCCTTTGGCTCATAGTTTCGGAGGTTCCAGTCCAAGATGGGGTGGACCCATTGCCCTGGGCCTCTGGCGGATGTGGCAGGGAGCATGTAGCAAAGCAAACTTCTCACTTCATGTCCTGCAAGCTGAAGAGGGATAGAGTCAGCCGGGCGTGGTGGCGCACGCCTTTAATCCTGGCACTCGGGAGGCTGAGGTAGGAGGAGCGTTGTGAGTTCGAGGCCGGCTTGGGCTACAACGCGAGTGCAAGGCTGGCCTGAGCTACACAGTGCGACCCTGCCTCAAAAAGCCAGGGCTGGGAGTTTGGCTCAGTGGCTTAAGCGCCTGTCTGGCAGGTGCGAGGTTGTGAGTTCAATCCCTGGTGCCGCAAAAAAGACAAACAAAAAAATTGTTATATACTACAGTAGCTATTGTTTTCATAGTATCTTTCTTAGAAGTTCTGAGGTAGGTGGAGCGTTGTGAGTTCGAAGCTGACTTGGGCTACAATGCTAGCGCAAGGCCAGCCTGAGCTACACAGTGCGACCCTGCCTCAAAAAACTAGGGCTGGGAGTTTGGCTCAGTGGCATAAGCACCTGTCTGGTAGGCGTGAGGCTGTGAGTTCGATCCCCAGTGCCGCAAAAAACAAAAAAAAAAAGAGTCTAGGGTCCCACAGTGCCCTTCAGGGGCCACCCCAGTGACCTGAGGACCTCTCACAAGGCTGTCCTACTAAAGGTTCATGGTACCCCCAATAGCACCAGCCTGAGGAACAAGGTTTTTGATGTATGAACCTTTGGAAACATGACCCATATCCACTCCATTGCACTACCCATGGAGCAGCTGGTTGTCACTTGTTACATCATTCACCTCTGGCTCATTCTGGCAGCTTCTCTGAAAAGGAAACCGCAAGCTCAGCCAATGTGATGTGTTATAGTGACCTCCTCTGCCTAGATAAATGGTGGCTGCCACTGTGAACTCTATGTGCCTCCCTTCTCCAAGTCCCCACTCAGCTACTTCTCGTCCTCCGGAAGACCCATGGGGCATTCGGATGCCGCATGATTCTCTGTCATCCCTCGCCTGCCATGCCAGCAGGATCCCACGTCATTGTCCCTGAACCTCCTCCCTGCAGTGTCCTCCTGTGCACAGTGTGTTCTCGCCTCAAGGCCAGTTTGAGTTCAGGCCTCCAGCATGTGGGGTGTCTGTGTGATCATCTCTGTTCCCCATTCAGAGCCCCCAGTGCACATCATGGACCCCCAGGAGCACGTGTTCGTACATGCCATCACCTCTGAGTGTGTCATGCTGACCTGCGTGGTGGACCGAGAGGACGCCCTCGTGCGCTGGTACAAGGACAGCCAAGAGGTGGAGGAGAGTGACTTCATAGTGCTGGAGAATGAGGGGCCCCATCACCGCCTGGTGCTGCCTGCCGCCCAGCCCTCGGATGGGGGCGAGTTTCAGTGTGTCGCTGGAGAGGAGCGTGCCTACTTCACAGTCACCATCACAGGTCAGGGGCCAGCTGGAGCTGTTGTCACACTCTCAGTCGTGGGTCACTCTTCACCCCTTTCAGCTCTCCCTTTCTCCTCTGCCTGTGGTCTAGCCACCCTCAGAAACTGCACTGTCATAAGCTTGTGGTCCTGGCTATACAAGGCAGCAGGGAAATCCTGCATTCTCCATCCTCCTGGGGCCTCCACCAAGGGGGCTCTCTGAGGATGGCATTCCTGCTGCAGAGAGAAGGTCTCGGGCACCAGAGGGCTCCCAAGCTCTCAGAGGCCTGGGGGAGACCTCAGCTGCTCCCAAGGACCCAGCCACAGCATGAAGGGTGTGGGGTGTTTGTGCAGCTGAGGTTGACACATGGTCCCACTATATAGCTCCTGCATAGCACAGAACTCCTGCTTTGGTGACTGTGATTATGTTTCCCTGACCACGATAGCTGTATTTGGGGGACTTTGTCCTCAGCTGTGAGCAACCGTATAGGGGAAGTCCTTTTTCAACATGTGCCCTACTTTCCCAGCATAAAGAACAGGCCTGGATCAGGGGGCAGCAGGGCATGCCGGCCACAGCTCTTCGTGCCCAGCAGCAGCTGTCCCTGTCCTCTAGATGTCTCCTCGTGGATTGTGTATCCCAGTGGCAAGGTGTATGTGGCAGCCGTGCGCCTGGAGCGCGTGGTGCTGACATGCGAGCTGTGCCGGCCCTGGGCTGAGGTGCGCTGGACCAAGGATGGTGAGCAGGTAGTGGAGAGTCCAGCGCTACTCCTGCAGAAGGAGGACACCGTTCGCCGCCTGGTGCTGCCCGCTGTCCAGCTTGAGGACTCTGGCGAGTACTTGTGTGAAATCGATGACGAGTCGGCCTCCTTCACTGTCACAGTCACAGGTATGAGCCCAGGGTCAGCAGAGGACAGTCTGGAGCCCTGGGGAAACTTGTGAGTACCCTGGGGAGGAAGGAGGTGTGGGCTGCAGGTGCATGCATGAGGGTCCTGCTGGGAAGTGAACCGGGCCCTCCCCGGGCCAAGGCCAGGACTAGCTGTGTTACACCAGCTCATCAGCTGAACACAGTCTCAGCCAGGCCCTGGGCCCGGGGCCGAGAGCAACTGGTTAAGTGATGCAGACACGGTCTGTCTCAGTTCTCAGGGAGCTGCCAGTCTACTGGGGCGGCAGCTGTTCATCAGGGGTCACGAACAGGCAGACCTTGGGGCCCCGGTGCAGTCCACAGATGTGTTTTGTTTGGCCCACAGAGTCTTACCAAAGTCAGGACAGTTCAAATAACAATCCGGAGTTATGCGTCCTCTTGAAAAAGCCGAAGACCCGGCGGCTCTGGTCCCGCTTCCCCCCATGGCGACGAACGGCTGGCGCTGAGTAACAGCTGCCCCATAGTATGGGGCCCCTAACCTCCATCCCACCCTCGCTGCCATTCATTTTTTTTTTTACTGCTCCCCACACTGCTTCAGCTATTGACCTAACCTACCTGGACCCTGTGGGCTTTGATTTTGCGACCCCTGTTAAGCCAATAAACATGCAAATAAATGTACAGTGACACCTTGTGATAAGTGCTGTGAGGGAAGAGGAGAAGGAGAGGCCTTGGAGAAGGTCACCTGACAGGTCCGGTCCCAGCCTCGGCGCTGGGTACCCAGCAGCATGCAACAACCTCTGACTTCCTCCCAGAGTGGCAGGAGAGCCATGCACTCGAAAGAGCCCTAGAGGAGTGGGCAGTTGAGGGCCACCGTAGGAGTCCCAAGGCTAGGGCCACTATCATGGTCAGCACAGCAGGAAGTGTCTTCAGAGCTGATACCAGGGCTATGTGGGGGTGGGGTGAAGTAGGCAGAGAATATTCTAGAAAAAAGCAGAACAATCTGGAAGTGATAGCGGTTCTATGTTGAGGACTTGGGGGCCACAGTCACGGTATGTATGTGTGGGGGTGTTCAGGCAGCTCTGGGTGGCACAGAAGATTCTGGATGGCCACACTGGAGTGACCGTCCTGCAGGCATGGTCTGGCCACCCTTTCCCATCCGCTTCCCTGGGAGTAATGCCCAGCCCAGGCATACCTGCTTAGGGGTCCTCTACTCCCAGCACCCCAGATAGTGACACACAGTGGTAATAGGGTCTGCATATACCCTGTCCTGTTTCCACTCATCTTTACCCTGTCTTGTCTCAGCCCCAGCCAGACATAATGGCCACAGCCACACAAATGCCAGCCCATATGTGGGCTCCCCAACAAAACACCAGTCTCTTCACAGGAAAGTTCATGTAAACCACCTCAGCTGCAGGCCAGAGTGACCCAAGTCCCACACCAAGCTGGTTTCCTTGGGCTGTGCGGAAGCGCCAGCCCCGTTGCTGCACCCTCTCCTCACCCCACTGTCCCCTCCCCTCGCCTGTTCCCCAGGCAGCCGCCCTCTGCAGTCTCCTGGCCTTGCCGGGCCCAGGAGAATCAGCCTACATCTTCCAGGCTTAGAGCAGGCCCCATCTGAGGAGGTGAGTTAAAGGGGTGCCAGGGAGCAGTCCCCAGGGAGGCCAAGGACGGAATGCTCCGGGTACAAAAGCCAGCAGTTCCCCAGCCCAACCACAAGGGGGCCAGACACGCTAGGCAACTGGGGCAGCAGGGGTGTGGGCAGGCTTGGGCTCAATGCACAGGTCACCTCCACTGTTGCCATGGCTCCCTTTCTGTGGAGGAGTGGCCAGTGTGTGGAGGCCAGCCCCCAGAGACAGCACATATCACCCGAGGGGACGCCCCGACAGATTCTGGCAACTCCCAAGCACAGATGCAAAAAGCATTAATGAGTCCAAGCCTGGGCTTGGAACCTCTGCCACTGCCCTAGAGTGTGCGCCTCCCTGGGACAGACGGCATTTCCTGCTCTTGCCCTAGAGTAGTTGTAGCCAGCTGTGACCTTAGGAAATTGCTTTATCACTCTGCGCCCTTGTTCTTTCATCTGGAAAATGGAGACAGCAGAATACATACCCCCTGGGATTGCTGTGAGGGTGAATGTTTGAAGTGCGTGGGACTGCTCTGGAAGGGATACAGCCCTCCCTTACCCACAGTTCTGAAATCCCCCGACACTCAAAATCAAAAGGCTTTTTGTAAGTTTCAGATTCAAAGTCATTTCAGTAAAACCGAGTTGAACTGCTGTGAAGCCATTTCTACTTTAATTATCCAAGACGGCGAATATAGCTATACATTTACATCGATATGAATATATCTTCCTGTTTTTCCTGCTTAGCATGAATACAGGTTACAGCGCAGAAGTGTTACTGTGATGATTTCGGGGGATGTGTCCAGTGGGGGCTGAGCAGTTGTGATATATGAGAACAGCAGTGTTTCTAGGACCCAAGGGATTCTGGATTCTGTAACACCACTGGCCGCAGAGATTTCCGAGCACAGACTGTGGACCTGTTGTTACTTAACTGTCACGCTCCTTACTCCTGTAATCAGGCGTGTGACAGGGACTTCATGCTACCCAGTAGCTCCAGGGAGCCTAACGGTGAGCTTGCTGTGGTGCCCCCTCTGCAGAGCCCCCCGTGCGGATCATTTACCCCCAGGATGAGGTTACCTTGATCGCCGTGAGCTTGGAGTGTGTGGTGCTGATGTGTGAGCTGTCCCGGGAGGACACCCCAGTGCGCTGGTACAGGGACGGACTGGAGGTGGAGGAGAGCGAGGCCCTGGTGCTGGAGAGCGACGGGCCCCGCCGCCGCCTCATCCTGCCTGCTGCCCAGCCCGAGGATGGGGGCGAGTACGTGTGCGATGCTGGAGATGACTCGGCCTTCTTCACGGTCACTGTCACAGGTGGGCAGTGTCTGGGGGACCCCAGAGAGGTAGAGAGGCAGGAGACTGAGAGACAAGACACCCAAGTATCCCTACTTCCTGCATCTCAAGGACACTGCCTACTTGTCCCCTCCCAGTCTCCCCAGCTTCCCAGTCTCCCGGTTCTAAGCCATCAGAGAGCCTTCATTGCTCAAATTGAGTTACTTGTCCCCTCCCAGTCTCCCCAGCTTCCCAGTCTCCTGGTTCTAAGCCATCAGAGAGCCTTCATTGCTTAAATCGAGTTAGGACAGTGACCACATTCATTCTGTCATTCACGCAAGAAATATTTATTGAGCGACTACTCTGCTCACCACTGTCCTCGATGCTGGGCATACACTAGTGAGCCAATGGGACACAATCTTCACATTCTAGTAAAAAAATAAGTGAAAGAGATGGTGTGCTGGGTGGTGATAAGCGTATCAGGGGCGAAGCAGGAAATGAAAGTGGAGGTAGGCTTGGGGAAGGGCTGCATGTATTTGAGAGTGAATCTGGATCTGCCTCTTTGGTCTGTGACCCTGGACAAGTCACTTCTCTCTCAGAAGGCCTTATGTCTTTATCTGTGAGGCTCAGTGGCCAGGAGTAGCTGAGAAAAGAGCCACAGTATGTTAGCACAGAGTGTGGGCTCGCCACGGCACACAGGTGGTGGCTGGCGCATTTCTGAGAGTTGCACTGCAAGCAGAGAGGGCTGAGCATCTGTGGGGCCAACCCGTGTGGCCCTGGTCTGTCCATCCACAGCCCCCCCAGAGAGGATTGTGCACCCGGCAGCCCGCACCCTGGATCTGCAGTTTGGGGCTCCAGGCCGCGTGGAGCTGCACTGCGAGGTGGCCCCGGCTGGGTCCCAGGTCCGCTGGTTCAAGGATGGGCTGGAGGTGGAAGCATCTGATGCCCTGCAACTGGGTGCCGAGGGGCCCTCCCGCACCCTCACCCTGCCCCACGCCCAGCCCGAGGACGCTGGGGAGTATGTGTGCGAGACCCGGGATGAGGCCGTTACCTTCAATGTCAGCCTGGCCGGTGGGTGCGTCCGGCCAGCCTGGGGAGGGGCAGTGGGGCAGGCATGGGCTCACACCTTCCTTCCTTTGTGCAGAGCCCCCGGTGCAGTTTCTCGCACCGGAAGCAGCCCCCAGCCCACTCTGCGTGGCGCCTGGGGAGCCCGTGGTGCTGAGCTGCGAACTGTCCCGGGCTACGGCGCCCGTGTCCTGGAGCCACAATGGGAGGCCGGTGCAGGAAGGTGAGGGCCTGGAGCTCCAGGCCGAAGGCCCCCGCCGTGCCCTCTGCATCCAGGCTGCAGAACCGGCCCATGCAGGTCTCTACACCTGCCAGTGTGGGGCGGCCCCCGGGGCACCGAGTCTCAGCTTCACCGTCCAGGTGGCTGGTGAGTAGAGCATAAGCAGAAAACCTGAGTCGCACCCTCAGGCCACCCGTGAGCTCCTCTGCTTTCCCAGCACACCTTGTCCATCCTTTGCCCCAGCTGTCCCATCCTGCCTCCCTGCCCCCTTGCCGCCCCGAGCCTCTCTCCAAGTGACCCCCAGTTCTGACCCCGCAGAGCGCCCTGTGCGGGTGGTGGCCCCTGAGGCAGCCCAGACAAGGGTTCGAAGCACCCCAGGCGGGGACCTGGAGCTGGTGGTGCACCTCTCCGGGCCAGGGGGCCCTGTGCGCTGGTACAAGGACGGGGAGCGCCTGGCGAGCCAGGGGCGGGTGCAGCTGGAGCAGGCCGGGGCCAGGCAGGTGCTGCGGGTGCAGGGGGCACGGAGCAGGGACGCTGGGGAGTACCTGTGTGATGCGCCCCAGGACAGCCGCATCTTCCTCGTCACTGTGGAAGGTAACAGTGCACCCCTCACACCTGTCGAGCCGTGGTATCCCCAGGGGCCCTGTCATTCTGAGTCCTTCTCATTCCCCACCCCTACCTCCCTGCCCTGGCTCCACACTGCATGCCAGTGTCCTCGGACGAGGGTAGAGGCCGCCTTCTCCAGGATTCCTCACAGAGGAGGAGGGCTGTGGCCCAGGAGGGGATGGAAAGAGAAGGGGAAGCACCCAGCCCAGCTCACTGCCCGACCCCACCTTCCAGAGCCACCACCAGTGAAGCTGGTCTCAGAGCTGACACCACTCACCGTCCACGAGGGTGACGATGCCACATTCCACTGTGAAGTTTCACCACCAGATGCCGATGTCACTTGGCTGCGCAATGGAGCTGTTGTCACTCCAGGGCCCCAGCTAGAGATGGCCCGGAATGGCTCAAGCCGGACACTAACCGTGCGCGGCTGTCGGCTCGAGGATGCGGGGACTGTGACAGCACAGGCAGGGAGCACAGCCACCAGTGCCCGGCTCCACGTTCGAGGTTTGGTGCTGATGAGGACGAAGGGCTCCATCCCCTGAACCAACGGCCCTGGCCGTGACCCTAGCAGCCTTGCACTTGGTCCTGGGATGGAGCAGCGGGTTGGAGCAGGACCAGCCTCCCATCCCACCCTGGGTGGCTTGGGGCTCAGGGACCCATGGTCTCCTCCCCTCCTCCCCATCAGAGACGGAGCTGCTGTTCCTGCGGCGACTGCAGGACGTGCGGGCAGAGGAAGGCCAGGATGTGTGCCTCGAGGTGGAGACGGGCCGCGTGGGCACTGCAGGGGCCGTGCGCTGGATGCGAGGTGGGGAACCACTCCCGCCCGACTCTCGCCTGTCCGTGGCTCAGGAGGGCCACGTCTACCGCCTCTTCATCCACGGTGTCCTGCTGGCTGACCAGGGCACCTACGGCTGCGAGAGCCACCATGACCGCACCCTGGCCAGGCTCAGCGTGAGGCGTGAGTGCCCCGTCTTCTCCTGACACCTCACCTGCCCCATGGCACCGCCTTGCCAGGCCGCCCTGAACCGCCCAGACCCCCACCAAAGTGCCCCTTGCTGCTGAGGAAACACCAGCCGTCCCAGCCCGGGCCAACCCAGCAGCTGCCCAAAGAGAAACTTGCCTTTTTCTGACGCTTTCTGTTTACCTCAGAAGTCCATGTGATTCTGCATTCCATTTCATATTTCTAAGTCGGCTTTGCTATAAACATAAATATTACCATACTCTGGAAAAATTCTCCATGCTTATCCTTTAGTCCCACACCCGAGGCATACAAGTGTTCATTTAAGAAGCAAAGGCAGCTGGCAAATAGCTCCTCCCTCCCTCCACCCCACCCCCAGCCTTCTTTTAGCTCTGTGACTTCCTGCATGGTATTTGAGCCCTCTGACCTCTGACCCACATCTCCTTAAAAAACAGGGCTGCTGTCTACCTCTGCAGACATTAAAGACACTGAGATAATGTGAAAAATGCCAACATAGACTCTTGGTAGAGGGTTGTTGATGAGAAATATTCTCTTCTAAGTTAATCATCACAACAAACTCATGTCTCAGCATTAATTACCTTATAGAATTGGGCCCAGAGAGGTCAAGGAGTTTGCCAAAGATCGCGCAGCACACAAACCTTCTGGTGCCTGATCCCCAATTCCCTGCTCCTTCCAGTGTCACAGCACCCGTCGCCCAGATTGCTCCACCCCCTACCACACCTCATTCCCTTCTGCGTCCTCCTGTCTTAGCCCCCGGGGTGCCCCGCCAAGTCTAGCCGGTTGTGCCCCCTTCTTCCTGCCTGCTGCACCCCTCTTGTGAACTGTACGCAGTCAGGGTCCTACACGGGGCTGCTAGGGCATGGTACAGGCAGGGCCAGGGGGCCAATGAGCCCACACAACCCGTGCCCAGGGCTGGAGCCCCAATCCTCCCCCTCTCCCCATCTCCTCACACCAGCTCGGCAGCTGCGGGCACTTCGGCCTCTGGAGGATGTGACTGTCAGCGAGGGGGGCAGTGCCACCTTTCAACTGGAGCTGTCCCAGGAGGGTGTGACCGGGGAGTGGGCCCGGGGCGGAGTTCGGCTGCAGCCCGGACCCAAGTGCCACATTCACGCCGAGGGCCACACGCATCGTCTGGTGCTCAGCGACCTGGGCCGGGCGGACTCGGGCTGTGTCTCCTTCACGGCGGACGCCCTGCGCTGCGCAGCCAGGCTCACTGTGAGAGGTGTGGCCTCGGGCCTGCCGCCTGCTTGCTGACCGTGTGGCCCTACCCATCCTGCCGTGTGTCACGACTAATCCTACACCCCGTGTGGCCCCTGTGACCCTGCCTGTCCCGGCGTGACCTTCACCAGCACCCCTGCCAGAGAGTGACTCCCTCATCCCTTTGGCCCTGTGTGGCTCCAGAGACTGCCCTTCCTGAATGCGGCTCCTCTTTTTCATTTTTTCTTTATGTTTTTTGGTTTATTTTCATTTTTGTCTTTTTGAGACAGGGTCTTGCTATGTAGTTCAGGCTGGCTTTGAACTCACTGTGTAGCCCAGGCCAGCCTAGAATTAAATGGCGATCTTCTCGTCTCAACCCCAGCCTCCGGGTGCTGGGATCACAGGCATTCGCCACCACACTCGGCCTGAATGTGGGTCCTCTCACCATGCC
>RJWM01034973.1:0-19303 GCA_004363535.1 Dasyprocta punctata | reverse complement strand
CTGTTTTTTTTTTTCACCCCAGTACTGGGGACTGAACCCAGGAAGTGCTGCATTCCTGGTCCTTTTTGGTTTTTGAGACAGGGTCTCCCTAAATTGGCCACTCTGCCCTCAAATTTGGAATCCTCCTGCCTCAGTCTCCAGAGTAGCTGGGATTACAGGCATGTGCTACCATTCTGGATTTTCCTTTCCACTCCACCTCTTTGCATGTGTGTGTGTGTACTGAAGACTGAACCCAGGGACTTTGCACTGAGCTACTTTCCCAATTACTTTTTATTTTTTATTTTTATTTTGAGGCAGGTTTTAAATTTCTAAATTGCCCAGGCAGAGCTTCAATTTGGGGATAATCCTGCTACCTCACCCTCCCTTAATTCTGGGATTGTCACCATATGCCACCACTCCCATTGGACATATGACTTCTTTAAAAGGGGAAAGGATGGGGCATTGTGGAGCACATCAATAATGTCAGTACTCTTGGGAGGCTGAGACAAGCCCAGCCTGGGCAACATAGCAACTGGGAGAGACCCTGTCTGAAGAAATGAAAACAGGGTTAGGGACACAGCTCAGTGTGAAGGCCCTTGTTTCACATCTGAGTTCTGGGAAAAATTAAACATCACAGATATAGCTAAACCTCTGCTCTTCTATCTCAACCTGCTCCCTCCCTAGAAGTAATCTCTATTTTGAAATGTCATTTTCAAGCATCTTTTTATGCTTTTTCCACATGTGTTTTCCTATAAACATTATATGGTGTTTTTTAGTGGTTATTTAGTCATATTTTCACGGTATTGGGAATTGAACCAGGGCATCACGTATGCTATGTGTCTATCACTAAGCTACATCCTAGCCCACCTGATTATAAAATATCCATAAATGTTGTCCATTTTACATATAATCTCCTGAGATAATTACCACTTAATATCATAAGGGTTTTTTTACACTTTATTGGTATATTTTATTTTATTTTTGGTACCGGGGATCTAACTCACAACCTCGTGCTCGCCAAGCAGGCGCTTAGGCTACTGAGCTAAATCCCCAGCTCTATTAGTATATTTTATTTTATTTATTTATTTATTTTGTGGCACCAGGGATCGAACTCACAAGCTCGTGCCTCACAGACAGGCACTTAAGCCACTGAGCCAAACTCCCGGCCCTAGTTTTTTGACGCAGGGTTGCACTATGTAGCTCAGGCCGGCCTTGCGCTCACGTTGTAGCCCAAGCTGGCCTTGAACTCACAATGTTCCTCCTACCTCAGCCTCCCGAGTGCTGGGATTAAAGGCGTGCGCCACCACGCCCGGCTCTATTAGTACATTTTAGATATACATAACGATCACATTCACCATACAGAATGTGTACCTGTACATGATATAACTTTTTTCCCCCATTCACCTACCCTCCCTTCAACCTCTTCTCTCCTCTCCATTTGCTTATTGTTGTAAAACAGTCTCCCTGTGTAGTTTGGGCTCTTAAAGTCACTATGTTGCCCAGGCTGGCCTCCAGCTCCCAGAGATCCTCCTCCAACACCCTCCTGAGTGCTGGGATTACAGCCATGTGCCACTGCACTGAGCCATAGCCATTACTGATCGATTGATTGACTGATTGAGACATGATCTCCCTATGCAGTTCAGCTTGGTTTTGAACTCACTGTGCAGCCCTGGTTGGCTTCAAACTCACTGCAGTCCCAGCCGCCCAAGTGCTGGGATTACAGGCACACGCCACCATACTCAAATTTACAGCCTCAAAAAAAAAAAAAAAAAAAAAAAACCCAAAAAAACCCCAAAAAAACCACCATACAGTTTGTAATAAAAAATTAAGATTCCTGGTTCCGGGGTTATAGCTCAGCCTGGCAAGCGCGAGGCCCTCAGTTCAATTGGGAGTACTTCCCCAACCCAAAAAAAATAGGCTCCTCCGGGCCCCAGGAGATGGGCGGAGCCTAGAGTTGGGAAATGGGCAGGACCTACGGGTAGTGGGCGGGGCTCGGGTGATCAGGGACGCGAGGCTGACGCTAAGGTTCAGCCGAGAGGACTTGGGATGTTGGCGCCCGTGGTCTACGTGGCAGCGGCGGCTCTGCTCGTTGGCCTTATCCTCTTCCTGACTCGCAGCAGGCGCCGGGCGCCAGAAGGTACGAGATGCCACAGGTCCAGGGCGAAAGGGGGTCAGTTCTCAGGCCTTCTGAGCCTTGTTAGGCCGTCGCGTCGCGGCTTGTGCGCCTGCGCTGGTGTGCCTATCCTAGTGAGTTCCTGTGGAGTGGGTCGGGCGGCTGCGCGCATGCGCCTGCGTTTGCGGCTGCGCTTTGATGTTGTGATGCCGAACGGCGTGCCAGAACTCAACCTGGGAACCGGTGGCAGCACCTGTACATCTTTCTCTGCCGTGAGGCTAGAGCCTTGCCACTTCCTTCACCCCTTGGCACTCGAGACCCAGAGGGGCCAGGTTCTGGCACACACACTCCCGTTAGTCACTCTTTGGGCCGTCCCCCAATGCGCCCATGAGGGAGGCGGCAGGGTTTTCCTCCCAGACCAGATGCCAGGGCAGAGGCATCTGCGGGGCAAAGCTGTCAGAAGCCTTCTGCCTCCCCTCCGCGATGTTCTGCACCAGGAGCCCGGGTGATTGGCCGGGGCACAGGACATACACTTGTCACTCCTTTTCCTGTCAGCATAGGGGTTTGTGTATGTGTCTCTCCAGCCTCCTTGGGCCGGCAAGCTTTGTGTGTGTGTGTGTGTGTGTGTGTGTGTGTGTGGCACCGGGGATCGAACTCACAACCTCACGCCTGTCAGACAGGCGCGTAAGCCGCTGAGCCAAATTGCCGGCCCTAGTTTTTTGAGACAGGGTTGCACTATGTAGTTCAGGCCGGCCTCGAACTCACAACGCTCCTCCTACCTCAGCCTCCCGAGTGAAGGGTTTAAAGGCGTGTGCGGCTCACCGCAAGCTATTTCTGAGCAGCTGTCTTCCGAGGGTGAGGCAGATACTTAGGTAAGGTGAAGGGAGAGAGGGAAGGCTCAGCTCCTGCCTGAGAAAAGTGTGGTGTCCTTTTGGGGCGCTGTATGAAACCATGGCAAGTAGTGTTAAGTAAGAAATAAATGTAGTCCTCCAGTGGTTATTCAGTAAGATCTGGAGATAGCAGGGTGGAAGTCTCCCAATAGGCCAGCTGGGAAGGGGTGAGCTTGCTGCATCAGATCAAGGTACAGACCTGGGTTGTAAAAGCCTTGAGAATCAGGCTGTGAAGTTAGGGCTTTGTGCTGTGGGTAACACGGGTCCAGAAGGAGGTTGAATAGATGAGGGAGAGGCTTCTGGGACACTGCTGACCCAGCCATCAGGTGGGCTGGGCTGCCTAGTAGCATTGCGTTTCTTCTCTTCCTGAAGCTGGTCAAGAGCTACAGCGCAATGAGGAGGCGCCAGGAGTAGCGGCCCAGGTGGGCCAGTCACGGTCTCTGGAGGCAGGGGAGCAGAGAGCTGGAGGCAGACCTCGTCACCGGAGGAACCTGGGTAGCCGCCTGCAGGCTCAGCGGCGAACCCAGCGCATGGCTTGGGCAGAAGTGGATGAGAATGAGGAAGAAACTGACATCCCAGGTAAAAGGGGCCCAGCATGCTGGGGAAGAGGGTTGGGTCGAAGAGGGTGAATGAGCCCCAGAGTTTGTTGGAGGGAAGCTAGGAGTCACTCAGTAGAGTAGATGGAGACTTGGGACATGGACTTGGTCGAGGGGACAACAGTTCTATGGCCTGATCTCCATTCCACTGGGGCAAACCCTCTTCCTTCACCTTGGCTCTTGGTGTCCAAGCAGAAGGCCAAGATTGACCTAGAGAGTGCCTCAGTCCACTCTGATATCCTAACACCCTTCCTGGAATGGGATCACTCCACAAGAAGGGTTTGGGGACAGAGTCATTCTGTTGACACAGAGACCTGCATATCCCTGGTTCTAGGAGACCAACAGAGCCCTTAGGGTTATGAGAAACAATGTGTCTTCTCTAGTACTTAATAGCTGTCTTGAACCTGAAGAGGGACCTCTGGGTCTTTCTTTTTTTTTTTTTTTTTTTTTGCGGCACCAGGGATTGAGCTCACAACCTCGCGCCTGCCAGGGCAGCCACTTAAGGCACTGAGCCAAACTCCCGGCCCTGGTTTTTTGAGGCAGGGTCGCACTATGTAGCTCAGGCTGGCCTTGCACTCGCGTTGTAGCCCAAGCTGGCCTCGAACTCACAACGCTCCGCCTACCTCAGCCTCCCGAGTGCTGGGATTAAAGGCGTGCGCCACCACGCCCGGCACCTCTGGGTCTTTCACAGGGGCCATTGGGGATTTTCTTCTGGAACCCCTGGTGCGAGCCCCTTTGACTCAAAAAGAGGTCATTTGTGGTACCATTCCTTCTATCCTAGATCTAGAGTCACATACCACATCTGTTTAGGCATCAGTGGATCTTTAACTTTCAACTGGCCCTGGGGTGGTCCTGGGGTTGAAACTGTCACTTTAGCTGGGCACTCATGGGACTAGATAATCTTAGGGGCTGAGTCTAGAACATTCAGCAATTTCTGAGTAAAGGAGGATTTCAGATTTGAGACTGGGATAAATATTCCGACAAGAGCCATGCTTCCCTAGAGGTTTGACACAGACAAAAACCAGGGACCTCTACAAGTCCTGACAGCCCTACCTGTGATCCTCAGGTGTTCAGATATTGGCAGCACCCTCCTATAGCTCTGCAGTGTCTAAAGTCTCATATATTCCTTGCCCATAACCCCCACCCCCAGCACATACACATGCACAGGCACGTGTGAATGTGACAGGTGCCCTTGGAGGGCAGCACTGAGCTAGTAACATTCAAAGGTGAGTGGCAAGGGCTTTCCCTGTGAGGCGAGTGACAGGGTGATGTGGATACTTTCTGGCTAGGAACTGAAATGTCTTTCTCTGACCATATTAGTTCAGGAGGAAGAAGGCACTGAGAAGCCAGCTGAAACTCACCCGACAGGGAAAATTGGAGCCAAGAAACTACGGAAACTAGAAGAGAAGCAGGCGCGAAAAGCCCAGCGTGAGGCAAGCAGAATGAATGGGATGTTGTTCTGGGATGTGGGAAAGGGCTCTATCTTCTGTGTTCCCTAGGGCTCAGGGTGAACTGGGCTCCCCAGATCTCTGTCTTTTGGGCACTTTTTTTTTTTTTGTACTGAGAATTGAACTCAGGATCTTGTGCTTGCCAGGCAGGTGTTTTTACCCTGGCTCTGGGCTTCTTTTATACTGGGCTCCTGTTTGCTGCTTGCCTGGCCATCTCCTGCAGTCTAGTCTGGGTCCTGGTCCAGCCATCGCCTTCCTTGGCCTGCCTGGAAGGTGGGTACCCTGTAGCTGGGTAGGGCATGTGGGCTGATGAAGGCCTCTCTCCAGGCAGAAGAGGCTGAACGAGAGGAGCGGAGGCGCCTGGAGTCCCAGCGGGAGGCAGAGTGGAAGAAGGAGGAGGAGCGGCTCCGCCTGGAGGAGGAACAGAAGGTGAGGCTAACCCTGACCCTGCTCTCTGGCCCCCAACTAGCCGGTCTTGCTCATGTGAAGCTCCCTAACATCTTTGTTCTAGAAGATGGGCCATGGCCCAGGCTGTGGTTTCTTTAGTCTTTGAACTTTGCTGCTACTAAGCAGAGTCTGGTCTGGGGATTCTAGTGCATGTGATGTATGGAGTGTGCCTGGAACATTTGAGGTGGTCCCAGTGGCCAAAGCAGAGTAACCAAGGAAGAGAGGAGAGGGCCAGAGAGATAAGGAGGTTTCACATCCTGAGATCTTTGAGGCTGTTAAATAGCATAGGAAGGAATGGTGGATCCAGGACTGGGATGTAGCATTATAGTAAAGTGCTCACCTAGTGTACCTAACTGGGTTTGACCCCTAGCACTAAAGAAAACCGAAGCAAACTGAAAGCCTATGGGACAGGGACGTGGGGGAGTTGAGGGGACCTACATAGGAGAGTAGCTTAGGGAATGGGAGCCACTGCAGTTAACGGTGATTAACAAACATTTGTTTGCCAGATGCTTCTTTTGTTCTGAAAACCAAGTTCCCAAGGAAGGGAACAAAGATGTGGAGTGCACAGACTGTGAACCCAGACTGACCTACCTGGCCTTGGGTGGTCCTGTTGTCTCAGTAACCTGGATGGCAGGACACCTGTCTGTGGATGTTGTAGCAGATGGGCTGGAACACAGCGGTGGGAATGGGGTGGGCTGCATTAGCAAAGAGGGTTTTTCATCTTTCTGACTGTTGGCCCTGTCAGTACCTTCAGTATTCTGGCTCTTTTCCTCTATATTGAGTTGTCCCTTTTTTTTTTTTTTTTTTTTTTTTTTGCGGCACCAGGGATTGAACTCACAACCTCGCGCCTGCCAGGGCAGGCGCTTAAGGCACTGAGCCAAACTCCCTGCCCTGGTTTTTTGAGGCAGGGTCGCACTATGTAGCTCAGGCTGGCCTTGCGCTCGCGTTGTAGCCCAAGCCGGCCTTGAACTCACAACGCTCCGCCTACCTCAGCCTCCCGAGTGCTGGGATTAAAGGCGTGCGCCACCATGCCCGGCTTGAGTTTTCCCTATTAATCTGTGGTTTTGTTTTGTTTGTTTTTGTTTTTTGAGACAGGGTTTTGCTATGTTGTTCAGGCTAGCTTTGGACTCACTATGTAGCCCAGGCTGGCCTCAAACTCAAGGCAGTCCTCCTTCCTCAGCCTCCCAAGTGTCGGGATTACAGGCCTATGCCACCATGCCCAGCTAGTGAAAGTCTCATCTCAGAATAAAAAGAACTTTTTTAAAAGGGTTAGGGATGCCAGGTGTGATGACGCATATGTGTAATCCCAGGACTCGGGGAGGCTGAGGCAGAGAGATTGCAAGTTTGAGCCCAGCCTGGGAAATTTAGCCACTTGGTGAGACACTGACTCAAAACAAACAAACAAACAATTTATGCATAGATTTATCTTCTCGCTATTCACTCATTTCTTTTTTTTTTTTTTTTTTTTCCTCCGGCACTGGGGATCGAACTCACAACCTCATGCCTGCCAGACAGGCACTTAAGCCATTGAGCCAAACTCGCGGCCCTGGTTTTTTGAGGCAGGGTCACACTGTGTAGCTCAGGCCGGCCTTGCGCTCGCGTTGTAGCCCAAGCTGGCCTCGAACTCACAATGCTTCTCCTACCTCAGCCTCCCGAGTGCTGGGATTAAAGGCGTGTCACTCATTTCTTTTAATTCCATGCAGAGTCAACTTTTTATTTTGCACTTCGTGTTTAATCCAATGCCATGTTAATAAAATGATGTTGCTTAATGGTTCCAGCTTTCACCATTGGGAGCTCTTTCACTTGCCTCCTAAATTCTATTTTTTAAACAATACTGGGGATTGAACCCAGGCTTTGTACATGCTAGTCATACATTCTACCACTAAGCTACATCCTCAGCTCTTTTTTTATTTTTTTTTAAAGACTGTGTCTCACCAAGTTGCTAAGTTGCCCAGGATAGGCTTGAATTCTCAGTCTCTTGCTTCAGCCTCTCAGAGTGCTGGAATTACAGGTGTCTACCACTATGCTCACTGATCACCAGCCCTTTTTAAATTTATTTTGAGGCATAGTCTTGCTTAGTTGACTAGGCTGGTCTGGAATTTGGGGTCCTTCTGCTTCAGCTTCCTAAGTAGCTGGCGTTACAGGCTTTCTGGCTCCTATGCATCTGTCACATGGCTTTATTGTTTTGGTTTTTTTTAGTACTTTCTTGCTTTCTGTCACTATGGATCACTCCAGGCTCATCTTGTATACTGTATGCTCTAGCATTAGCTTCATATTTTAAACCGTTTGTCTGAATGCCTATAAGTACGTGTTGGGAGGAAGGGCCTCTTGCACTAGGCTGTGGTCCACTGCATTCTGTAAAGTTATAGAAGCAGGGTGAGGGGAACCTCATGTCTCCCCAGGGCAGCTGGCCACATGGCTGTATGATTCGCTGGTCCAGGGATCCAGCAGGAGAGCTGGACATGGGGAGTGGATCACAGGTTCTGTCTGGTGCCTGTGAAATGGCCCAGGTGATGTGTCATGTGAGCAGTTGTGTTTAGGAGGTGGCATTTGGCTGGGGACACAAATGTGACAATTAATGGTGGGGAGATTGTTGATGTTGTGGGCTAGAGTGACCCAGAGAGGCGGGGGGAGCAGGCGCAGAGCTGAGTGTTGGAGGAGGTGGGGAAGGAGAAAATCTAGAAAAAGGTGGAATGTGGAAACCAAGGGAGGAAAGGGGATCATTGGCCCTGCTCATCACTGAGGACAGGGATAAGAGGCCGCACAGGCCTTCAATTTGTGAGATGGAGAGAGCATGGGTTAGATCAGAACAGATGTTTTGGTGGAGCTGGGTACACAGAAGCCAGATGGGAGTGGGCTGGCTGGGTGCATGGGTGGGTGGGAAATGGAGCCTGGTGTTTGGTTCTCACAAAGTGTTGACATGATTGGGTAGGGAGAGGGTGGGGTTGTGGCAGGGATTTCAAGACATTTTTACCAAGTAGGTGTCCTGAGAAAGGAAGGCAGGGGGCCAGAGCTGGGCTGCATTTGTCTGGGTGGCGATGGGGATGGTGAAGGTTGCCTCTGTTTGTTTAGCTTGGGAGCCAGAGGATGGGAGCTTTGAAGGAAACTGTCCCTAAGAAGGCAGGGAAGCAGAGGTTAGACAGTATGGGTGGGTGGGCAGTCTGGGCAGGTGCCCTGCATACCTAACTCTTGCTTGTTTGTGTACAGGAGGAGGAGGAGAGAAAGGCCCGGGAAGAGCAGGCCCGGCGGGAGCATGAGGAGTACCTGAAACTGAAGGAGGCCTTCGTGGTGGAGGAGGAGGGTGTGGGTGAAACCATGACTGAGGAGCAGGTGGGCCGTTGTTCCTGGGAAGCTGGTGACACATGGGCAGCGTGTGTTAGGCCCAAGTCTGCTCCATCCCAGACATCCCTCGCCAGGCCCTGAGAGGTGGGTGGGCATTGGTACTAGCAGGGCTGAGCAGTTAGGGCCTTGTTCTCAGAACCCTCACCCCTCACCCTAGGAGGCTCTGCTGCTTATGTGGGCAGGGGGTTGTGTGGGTACACAGGCAGCTGACACAGTGACCCCAGGAAGGAACTCCTGTGGCCTCTGCTGGGGGACACTCACCCTGATTTCTCTGCCTCTTTAGTCCCACAGCTTCCTAACAGAATTCATCAACTACATTAAGGTAAGAGGCTCAGAAGAGCACAGCGTCAGCCTCCGCCGTGTGTGTTGGGAGGGTGCACGTGTGTTCTCAGGGCTGGTGGGCCAGGTTCTGGCCCAGGGAGCCCCTTCTCCATGGACCTGAAAGGTGGAGAAGGACTTGGATCTTCGTGGGAGGTGATCGCATCCTTACACGCAGGCTTTGACAGTTCCCCTGCTCTTCAGACCCCACGCTCAGTGAGTCACTGTTTTTGAGTCTCCATGTGTGTTTTCTGTCAGTTCTGTCATGTGAGGCTCCATTGAGTTGAAGCAAACACCCCCTATCACGTGCTGTGGACTGAGAACTTGGGTCTTCCAAGGGACCAAGATGGTGTGGCAGTGTGTCCCTTCTGGCCATAGCCACTGCACAGGCCACTCAGATACTTCTTCGGGTTGCATAAGCCCATTCTGATCTGCTTTGCTGCTAAGCAACTTCTCCTCTCCCACAAAAACTGTGGTGAGGGGAGAGGTTTTCGAGTGCAGCTCAGAGGTGCAGAGGCGGCTGAGGGAAGGAGTGCAGAGGGAGTGGAGGCGATGGTGGGGGTGGCACCAGGGGCTGCCAAGGAACAAGGGCTTGCGTAATCCTCTCCTACCTCTTCTGAAAGAGAGCAGGGTGTAGGCACCTCCCAGCAGCAGAGGATGGGCTCACATCACACAGCCTGGGGCCTGCAGTCCCTAAGAGGGAGAAATGGTGGCAGGAGATCTGGTTTCCTCCAGCTGTGAGTGTTCCTAGTTCCCTTTCCTGGAACTAATTCTCCATTCTGCCACAATGGATTAGGGGCTGCTGCCTAGACAGATGCCTCTCACCCCGGTGCCGCAAACAAACAAACAAACAAACAAAAACATATGCCTCTCATCGTCCTGCTGCTGTTTGGAGCTTGCCGTTCCCCTTGCCCAGTGGGGCAAGGTCTCGAAGTGCCTCATCCAGGAAACTTTTCCAGATGGATTGAGTCGCCCTCTTTTCTGCAGAGACCAAGTCCCTAGGCCTTCCTTTTGGTGACTCCCTGGAGATTCTGTTCTTGTGGGTTCTCCACACTCTTGGTACTTGGGAGGTTCTCCAGCCCATGCAGGCTGACTCCTAGAACTGCTGTTTTCAGGAAGAAGGACTTCTTAAGTTCAGTTCCCCCACCTTTCCTCACTCCAAGGGAATAAGCCCTTTCAACTTCAGTTTCTAGAACTGGAGGAAGGTTTTCTGGGGTTTGTTTGTTTGTTTGTTTGTTTGAGACAGGGAATCGCTATGCAGTTCAGGCTGGCTTTGAACTCACTTTGTAGTGCAGGCTGGCCTCGAACTCACAGTGGTCCTTCTGCCTCAGTCTCCTGAGTGCTAGGATTACAGGCATGCACCACTGCGCCCAGCTGGGAGGAAGGTTTCTTTATGCTGCATAGTACCTGTGAGATGGAGGGAAAGCTTGATCTTATTGGTCCTCTGCTTGCTTCTTTTGTTTTTGTCTTGTTTTTTGAGACAGGGTCTTGTTGTGTAATTCAGGCTGGCTGTGAACTCACTGTGGAGGCCAGGCTGACCTGGAACTGGTGGCAAACTTCCTGTCTCAGCCTCCTGTGTTCTGGGATTATAGATGTGCACCCCCATGCCCAGCTGGTCCTCTGCTTTCTGGTCATGGCTGGATTTGTCTGTTATTTTTTTCAAACACACTTTGGGCACAGCACACCTCAGGCTAGATCCTTGAGGATTACCTGGGGTGGCTTTGTGGTCCTGCCTGAGCTGTCACCAAGAGCCCAGTATCTGTTCCCTATTTCACAGGTAGAGGCCAGCTGACCTTGTGCTTGCTCGTGCCCTGGCCTAACTATCTCTCGCTGTTTGCACATATGGTTTAGCATTTCAAACAAGTCGCATGCCATCTGCAGCTGAGGAGGTGTCACAGTTTTGCTTCTCTCTGGCTCATTTGCTATGGGAATTCATGGAAGCACACAGGCCAGCCTTGTCTCGAGTCACACACTGTCTGTGAGGGAGGCAGGGGAGGGTTCACGTGGAGCCCGTGTGGTGGAGCCTCCACTGTACCACAGGAACTGAAGTTCCGTTGAGGGTATGAGGGCATCACATGGAACACAGCAGAGGGTCCTGTGTGGAAAGCACTTGTGAGTGGTAGCGACGATTATTTTAAGGGTGCCTTAGTGCCTCAGATTGTTTGAGGAGGCTGGATAGAAGTTGGGTGTGATGAGGTTGTTGGGGGTCCAAGCTGAGGGGAATTGAGCAAAGATGAGGCAGGAGTGACTCCTACTGGCTTCACCCTAACACTCCACTCGTTGGGATTTGTTGATCTCTTCATGTGCTTCCTCTCACAAGTCAGGCTGTGATCTTGAGGGTAGAAGCTGTGTTTTGTTTATCACTGTGTCCCTTGTACCTCTTCAGTGCCTTGTCCTGAAGGTCCTTAGCAAATACAAGCCTTGGTGATGGGTTGGATTTGTTTTGTTTTGTTTTGTTTTGTTTTGCGGTATTGGGGCTTGAACCCATGGCCTTTGCACTGAACTACATCTCATCTCCAGCCCCATTTTATTTTTTGGACATCATCTCATTAAGTTACTAAGTCACCCAGGCTGAGCTCAAATTTGTGATCCACCTCAGCCTCCCAGAGTACTGGGATTACAGGTGTGTGTCTGTCTCTGTCTTGGTGACATGGCCTTCACATGCTAGCTAGGAGATTGCTCTACTATTCAACCAAATCCCCAACCCAAGGTGACAGTTTTTTAAAATAGCTTTTTTTGGTGGGGGGTGTGGCTATGCTGGGGATTAAACCCAGGGCCTTGTACAAACAGGCAAATACTCTGTCACTGAGCTACATCACCAGGCCTTTTTAGAATTTATTTTGAAATGGGGTCTCGCTGAGTTGTCCCAGCTGATCTTGAACTTTGGATCCTCCTGCCTCATCCTCCAGAATATCTGTGGGCCAGCATGTCCGAAAAAAACAACTTTTTAAGCAGAACAGTTCAGATAAGAATGCCGACCTCAGGGGCCGGGGATATAGCAGCACAGGCGAGGTCATGAGTTCAGTCCCTGGTTCCAAAAAGAAAAAAGAATGCTGACCTCAGATGGAACCCTGTGGGAGGAATTTGCCCAAGCTCATCGTCTCCCTTTTCTTCCCTCTCCTTTGTAGCAGTCCAAAGTTGTGCTTCTGGAAGATTTGGCTTCTCAGGTGGGCCTGCGGACTCAGGTAAGCCCTAGAAGGTACCTGTGGGGTTTGTGTGGCCAGCAGAAATTGGCCTGACCTATAGATGGAAGCTCCTAATTCCCCTTTAACCTCAACCAAAAGTAAATAGAGTGTAGGTATCTCTTGGCACTTTCAGATCTTGTAGTTCTGCTAGACAGAAGAACAAGTGGAAAGAAAAAGAAAAAAAAAAAAAATCCCATCCCTCCACCAGCTCTTGTGACCAAAACGCCCAAATCCAGTTACCTTGGCAACTCCCTTATAGACAGGTTGCTTTGTGGCCACATTTCTCCACTGCTCCCCTCCCACCTGGAAGAGAGCCTGTGTTGGGTCTCGCAGAGCGGGCAGTTTTAAGAATAAGAAGGGAGAAGCTGGATGTGGTGGCACACACCTGTAATCCCAGCACTTGGGAGGCTGAGGTGGGAAGATGGTTGCAAGTTCAAGACCAGCCTGAACTGCATAGTGAGACCCTGTCTCAAAAAAGACCAAAAAAAAGAGAAAAAAAAAAAAAAAGGGCGGGGTGGGAGAAGGGATGCCCACTGTGGTGAGACGAGGCCTGCAGCTGTTTTCTTCTGGGGATAACAACACCTGTCTCTCCAATTGTTCTTCTCACAGGACACCATAAATCGCATCCAGGACCTGTTGGCTGAGGGGACTCTAACAGGTGAGAGAGTGAGAATCATACAGGCCCTGACCT
Organism: Dasyprocta punctata; assembly: GCA_004363535.1. Classification (NCBI taxonomy): domain Eukaryota; kingdom Metazoa; phylum Chordata; class Mammalia; order Rodentia; family Dasyproctidae; genus Dasyprocta; species Dasyprocta punctata. The sequence continues at coordinate 6,294 of RJWM01034973.1, read as the reverse complement.
TGGGAAGTATCTAGCCACAGGGACTTCAGAATTTCCTTGCAGAGCCAGGACGACCTTTCTGGGTGGGGAAAGGGTGTACAGCAAGGGGCACTGAGTAGTTCGTCATAGTTGCAAGGAGGACATGCTGAGCAGCGTCAAACTGGCTGCAGTTGATAAGGACAGGCCAGGAAGCCTGATGGACTTGTCTGCTTGGATGGGAAAGACCAGGCAGGCAGGAGACCTAAAGGGCTTTGAGCCAGTTATAAAGGATGGGTGGGCATTCTCAGGCCAGGTGGGGAGGACCCAGAATACCTCAGCCCTCCAACCTGTATGTCCCCACAGGTGTGATTGACGACCGGGGCAAGTTCATCTACATAACCCCAGAGGAACTGGCTGCTGTAGCCAACTTCATCCGACAGCGAGGCCGAGTGTCCATCACCGAGCTTGCCCAGGCCAGCAACTCCCTCATCGCCTGGGGCCAGGAAGCCCCAGCCCAGGCCCCAGCCTGACCCCAGCCCTTCCCTCTTAGACTCGGAGCTGGTGTGGCGTGCCTGGGCATACATCTTTATCCCTCCCCACCATGTTGGGGCAGTGATGAAGTGTGGCTAGGGAGTTGCAGATTAAAGGCCTGTGAGCACTGCTGAGCTTGGTGTGACTTGGTGTGGCAGATGGCCTGGCCTGGGATCTCAGATGAACAGGTGAGATCCAGGCCTCAGTTGAGCTGAGAGGCGAGGAGGGTTCCTTGTAAGCTAGTGGAAGTCTCATTCTCATCCATTCACAAAAAAACCTATTGCATATGCTCTGTGTTCTTTTGTGCTCTATAAGCCCAGCCCCCAAGGTCTAGATGAGCTTTCTTTCCGCCACAAAGTTTTTTTTTTTTCCAGACTGGGCTTGAACTCACAGTGATCCTCCTGCCTCAGCCTCCTAAGTGCTGGGATTACAGGTGTGCACCACTATGCCTGGCTGGGGAGGGCTCTTAGGTCATACCACTCTTTACCGTGTACCAAAGTCTCATGAGTCAGGAGCTTTAGATAGGGCTGAGAGCCCTGGTGGGGGAGAGTTAATGAGATGCACCAGCAGTAGTCTTAAGGAGTAGCAACCTTTGAGAGAAGGAGCCAGGAGAGAAGTCAGTGAAGGAGAGAGACTAGCCAGCCAGCTACTTGTGGGGCAGGTAGAGAAAGAGAAGGGCTTACTTAAGCTGAATGTAGTTGTGCAATGGAAGCACATTGTCCATGTGGCACATCACTTGAATTCAGCTCTCTAGCCTTGACAAAAACATCTTAAATGGTGTGGGTGATTCCACCCACTGGTGGCTATGAGGACCATATGCTTAGGAGTGGGTGCGAGATGGAAGAGTATGTGTCTCCTGTAGGGTTGGTCACTGTGGTTCCTGTGGGCTGTTCATGGCGTGAGCATCCTGCTGGGCTGAAGCACGTGTTTAAATGTATTTTTTATGCAAGGTGACCCTGAAATACAAACCACCTACCTCCTTTGGTGCCTGGAGGAGGAGGCAGCTTTCTGTTCCTGTCCAGGAAGAAACTATGTGGACAGTATGTCAGGGTCCAGAGCCTTGCCGATGCGTTGTCGAGAGTGACTTTTGACTCGTGGTGCTATAAGTATTGACTGTAGAACCTAACTCCAAATGAGGTGTGATTGCTAATTCCAGCAACAGCAGCCACTTGAGTCAGTGTGCGAAGGGCTGTATGCATTGTTTGAAAGGCCATCTGGAGTAGCAGGAGAGGGAAGAAACAGACATAACCACAGCATGAGGCAGGAACATAAAATTACAAAGGGAAAGTCAAGATGACTTACAGTTAGATCAATGTTTTTCAGCCCTGGTTATTCATTACAGTCACCTGGGGAGTTTTCCATAGTCTCATGCCAGCTCCACCCATGATCAGTTAAATCTGAATCTCTGGGGGTAGGTAGGATCATTAGGAGATTATAGAGGGTAGCCAAGGTTGAGAGCCCAGGAATAAAAGGTGGGGGTAGATAGACAGGCAGGTTATAAAGCTGTAAGTATGAAGATCCCCAGCAGAAGGGGCTTCTCACAGAGCAATACAGCAGCCCCAGGAACTCTTTCCTCTTCCCCTCAGCTGTCCTCCCCCACTGCATCCAGGTAGTATGATGCCTGAAGCAGCCCTAGGCCCAGCATCCCACCCTCAGGACCCTGCCCAAGCTTCTGCCACTGAGCTACAATCCACAGCTAGCAATTACTCTAAATGCTTGTATATCTTAAAAAGACACATACAGTATTATAATTACTACATTACTGATTTGTGCATATGACACTGGAACTAATTATAAATATTTCAGTACCATGAATTTATATTTGCTTATTCATTGCTTCTATTTTAATTTTTTTGTTTCTATTTCAATTTTTATTCCTTTCTCCCTCTTGTCTTTTTGTGGTTTTTTTTTTGTTTGTTTGTTTGGTTGGTTGGTTGGTTGGCTTTGGTTTTGGTGTTTGGAGACAATCTCGCAATGTAGTTCAGGCTGGCCTGGAACTCACAGCGATCCTCCTGCCTCAGCCTCCTGAGTGCTGGGATTATAAAAGTGCACCACCATACCCAGCTTTTTTTTTTTTTTTTTTTTTTTTTTTTTTTTTTTTTTTTCTCTGTCGGGTACCTGGGATCAAACTCACAACCTCACACCTGCCAGGCAGGCGCTTAAGCCACTGAGCCAAATTCCTGACCCACTTTTTTGAGGCAGGGTCGCACTTTGTAGTTCAGGCTGGCCTCGAATTCACAACGCTCTACCTACATCAGCCTCCCAAGTGCTGGGATTAAAGGTGTGCGCCACTATGCCTGGCTCATATCCAGCTTTTTATTCCTTCCGGAAGGAACAGTTTTCATTTATCTTGGAGCACCAGGTTTACTGTCTGAGGTGGTTGATGATGTAGATAGGGACCCCGAGCTTCACTGTGATCCTCTTGCCTGAACCCTTTAAACCCTTAGGTGGCCCCCTTTTCAGAGTTAAATTTCTTTCCTTCATCAGCAAGTCTTGACTATTGACTATAACCAGGTAAGTTCTGGTTTTTGTAACTCCCCAGTGGTGCTTGTCCTGGGAGCCCTGTCTTCACCGTCCAGCCTAACATAGGTCTATTTTAATACCACGTCCTCCCAGTAGAGTCTAGTCTGGTTCAGTTTGGTTCTATCATAACCTCATTTTCATGGACCCTCATGGGCTGTTATTGACAAGCTCCATGGTTGACAGCTATGTAGTTAATCAGCTTGTCTTTTCAGAAATGGCAATTTAGGAGATTAGCCATTAATTGAAAGCTACTGAAACTAGGTAGTGGGTTATGTGGAGGTTACATTAATCTCTTTTCCAACATGCTTAAATTCTCCATAACAAAAAATTTAAAATTAACATATTAAGCTGTTCATGGCCTTGGCTTATGCTAAGCCTCAGGAAACAGGCAACATTGCTGAATCCTGGGAAGACACCAATGGTCTCTCCATTCACTGACAGTTGAGTGACTGGCTTCCACAGTGAGACTGGTGCAGGAGATGTGTTGGACCTAAGGCCCTACTTAGATGAGTGTGGAATGTTCAGTTTAGGAAGGGGAAAGGCCATGGTAAATGATAGCCAGAGGCAAGAAGTGGGGTGAATGCTGAGCCCAGAGGTTTGAGCTGTTTTGGTGATGTGGGAAAGGGAGAATGTTTCTGCTTTATCAATTAGTATTTTGAATCAGTAACTTGGGGCCTGGGGATATATAGCTTAGTGGCACAGCACCTGCCTGGCAAGCACAAGGTTGTGAGTTTGATTTCCAGTAGCAAAAAAAAAAAAAAAAATTAACTCACCATATTTTTTGTTTTTGTTTTGAGACAGTCCCGCTGTGTAGTCCAGGCTGCCTTTGAACTCACTAGGTAACCCAGGCTGGTCTCAAAATCATGGTGATCCTCCTGCTTCAGCCTTTAGAGTGCTGGGATTACAGCTGTGTACCACCAGACCCAGCAGTAATTTACTTCTTTGGTCTTTATTGTCTTGTATCTCATAGACTTGTTACTCTTACTCTTGTCAGAGTAAGAGACACAAGAGAAACTAGAATTGTGGTTATATGAAGTATGGTCAGGTATATCATAGACTCATTACTCTTACTCCTTCCTCTGTCCCACTTTAGGTTGTTGGAGGGAGCTGCTTTAAACCTTCCTGAGTGTAAACACCTCCCCATCCCCCACCCTGCACCTCTAGTCCAAAGCCCCAGCTCACTGTGGCTGTGGTGTTCAGACTTTTTGGACAGCGTCTCACTTTGTTGTATTGTGTTTTGTTTTGCTATACTGGGGATTGAACTCAGGGCCTTAACACTAAGCTACATCCCCAGCTTTTTTTTGATTTTTGAGGTGAGGAATTACTGAATTCCTCAGGGTGGGCTCAAATTTGGCAATCCTATTTCAGCCTCCTAGATTGTTGAGATTGTAAGTATTCAGTACCATGCCTAGTTACTATACATAATTTTTGGGTTGATTAAGACATTATTTTGAGTCTATTGCAAAAGCCTACCTCAGCCGGGTGTGGTGGCGCAGGCCTTTAATCCCAGCACTCAGGAGGCTGAGGTAGGAGGAGCGTTGTGAGTTCGAGGCTGGCTTGGGCTACAATGCAAGCGCAAGGTCGGCTTGAGCTACACAGTGCGACCCTGCCTCAAAAAAAACCAGGGCTGGGAGTTTGGCTCAGTGACTTAAGCACCTGTCTGACAGGCGCAAGGTTGTGAGTTCAATCCCCGGTGCCGCAAAAAAAAAAAAAAAAAAAAAAAAGCCTACCTCTTCAGTTTATTGGGATGAGAAGTTGCTGTATGTTTGGCCTGGCCCCTGGCTTTTTGGCACTGGCCTCTAGTTTTTGTTTATGACCCTTAGGCAATCTCAATTTTGGCGCACCAGGAAGAACAACTGATTAGAACAATTATGTCTTGTCTAAAGTAGTACAATTAGCAAGAACAATGGCATCAAACACAGCCTAGAAAATGACAAACTTTGGTAAGTAGTAATTTGGCACTTTTAACTATTGAACTCTATTTGTGGTTATGTAACAAAATCTTAAAACCAGAGCTAGGTGTGGTTGTGTACTCTTGTAATCTTAGCATTCAGGAGGCTGAGGCAGGAGTATCCCCAGGAGTTCAAGGCCAACCTAGGCTACATTATTCAAGGCCAGCCTGAAGTGCATAATGAGACCTGTCAAAAAAGAAGAAGGAAAAAAACCCCAGAAAATTGTATACAGTAAATATGCTCTCATATGACAATTTTACCCTTGGGAGAAAATTTAAAGAGTTGAGGCAGAAAAAATAGAGAAATACAGGAGAAGATAAAGAAATTAGAAGCAAGGCTGGAGGACAAAAGAAGATGATGCAAACTTTGGGAAACTACTAAAGACAGGAGGGAAAGAGAAGGAAGAAATAAGAAACAGAACCACAAGACTAGAAACAGTGTTCACACTCATAAAAACAACAAGAAGAAAACAAAAAGAGGGAAAAAAACTTCAAGGCATGTCTCGTCACTAACAGACAAAGTGGGCAGACAGTCCGTATGCATATTGATTAATTAGAAGTGGATCATCTCAGCAACCTTGGACCTTTAGTTTCACTAGAACCTGAGTTGTTCAACCTGTAACACTCCATGTGCCTCCTGCTGCCTTGAACTTGGCTCCTTGATCTGCCAACTTGAAATCAGTTCTACCTCACCCTGACACTAGGAACTGCTAGATGCTGTTGGCCCACAGCTGATGGCCTTCTCCTGGGGGACATCTGAACCTGAATGACAGACCAGTTAGCTGCATCCCCCAACTCTGTCCCACAGTGTGTCTCTTCCTGGAGGCCTCTGAGGTCCCCAATAGTCACCATGCATCTGCAGGTTTGAGCTGCCCCTCCCACACAGTAAGTCAGGCCCAAGGAGAAAGCAACACCTGCCACAACCTTCTTATTCGTTGAAGTCTCTCCCTTCGCTCTCTCCGTGGGCTTCAATTTTTGCTTCAGATCCTTGCTGGATCCTGAGGATCCACTTCCCTCCTCTTCCTCACGTTGTGTTCAAACATCTGGACACCAAATCTCAGAGGTGGTATTTCTATGCTCCTCACCACTCTGCCATCTTCCTGGAAGTCTTGACTTACAATTATTATTATTTTTTTTTTTGCTGTTCTGGGGCTTGAACTCACAACCTCATGTGCGCCTGCCAGGCAGGCGCTTAAGCCACTGAGCCAAACTCCCAGCCCTAGTGTTTTGTTTTGTTTTGTTTTTTTGTGGCACCAGGGATTGAACTCACAGCCTCACGCCTGCCAGACAGGCATTTAAGCCACCGAGCCAAACTCCCAGCCCTAGTTTTT
>RJWM01034972.1:0-19282 GCA_004363535.1 Dasyprocta punctata | reverse complement strand
GCTGGTGGTCGGAAGTGGGTGCAGGCTATTTGCCTCAGCAGAGTGGAGGAGGAGCCTGGCTGCGCTATTTCAGGCCATGGGTGACTGAAGATTTTCCACTTCCGCCTGATCCCCAGTCCAAGTCAGGTACATTCCAGATATGTAGCAATCACTTCCATGGCGTGATACATCTCCAGGAGGCTCCCTGGCAAATTCCCCCCCAGTCCCTATTTGACATTTTTCCCTGAGGCCTCCACCTGGCCCTCCCCTCACCCCCACCGCCATGACTTGTTCTCATTCTTCCCTGAGATGCAGACCACCAGATAAAGACTTTCTCATCTTCTCTCTTCTCCATCTCACTATTTCTTCCCTTTGCCAAGCTCCCTTTTGAGGACTGTCTCTTTCATTCCAAAAGTAAGTCCACCTGAGCCCTGGGCTCGCTCTCCCACTTGGTGGTGGTTTATACCACCCATTATGTTCTCTTTTGTTTATTTAACTTCTCCCTCACTCACTCCTACCATCTATTCCAAAACCAACCATTTACTCAAGACTTCCACTCTGAAGAGTACTCTCTCTGTCCTCCTTGTATTTATAGCCAACCTTATCTCTCTGTAATTTTACCTCAGAACTTTTTAGAGATGGTTAGATGGCTGCTTTTATCTTCTAGGGATCTCCTTCTCCTGAACCCTCACTGTCTACCTTGAATCTCAACCCCATGCTCATGGACAGGACCAACCCCTCATCAGGGAGAAGAGACCTCAAGGTAACCAACCCCACTCTGAGATTCAGCATGGGATGTGCCAGGGCCAAGAGCATCTCTGTTGCGGAACCATCCTGCTGCTCCTACGTGAGCCCAGTTTGGGCTCCAGCATTGGTCTTCTGGTTTCATTTTCATTCAACTTGTTTATTGAGTGTATATTACGTGTCAAGCTCTGCGGCACATACTTCCTCTATAAGATGTTCTTTACTCCTCACCGATACCAGTGTGGTGAGTGCTACACAATCCATAGCTCCATTCTAGAAAAAGACTGGGAAACTCACTCAAGGTCATACAGATATTAGATGGCGGAAGCAGGACTCAAACCACAGATTTTCCTTGATAAATAGCTAGAACGGTGTGTGTGCGCATGCGCACAGGGGTAGACAGTGATGGTGAGAAAGCTTTCTGAGACCTTACTACTCATGCTAGAATTTCTAGTCCTGATTAGTTGCAGCTTGGCTGTCAGGAGCAGTTATTATCGCTTTTTCCAGTGCCTGTTACTGGGCCTGTGGGGATTTGCCCTTCCTTCCTGTTCTTGACCCCCCGACAGTGACAGCAATGCTGGAAAGTCACATGCTGGCTGCTGCCATGCTTTCCAGACACAGGCCATACGTGCCAGTCTGTACTTCCGGCCTGCCCCACTTTGTCCTGTGTGTGGCCTTTCATGCGGGTCGTCCACCACTTCCGGGCTAGGGCCTTCCTCCTCCGCCTCAACCCCGTGCAGTAACTGAGCTCTCATTAGGCCGAGGCTTCCCCTCAGAGTCTTTCTCTTGGCTCTCCTGACAGAGTTCATCCTTTACACTCTATTCCATTCCTTTAACTCTGGGCTTATGGTCTTTCTGGGTCCTTCCTTCAATTGATGGTAGATTAAGTTTAATGTTACACCTGCCTCGTTACTAACATCTTCTATAGGTAATGTCTTTTACATTTAAAATTTGTATTGTATTGAATTGAGTAATTAAAATAAACTCTTAACTAAGGATGGCACCAAAAACTGAAGTATGTTTTTTGGGGAGAATGAGTTCCAGGAAGGAAAAACCACAGAAGTAAAAACAAGGATTGTCAGAAGCATGAACAAGCGATCCTTTTGAAGTGCTTTGTAATTATCAAACACTGGATTCACTGTGTCCTTGCTGTCCTACAAGATGACTTCGTGACTTGCCGAAAGCCACACAGCTAGAATAATGATGACGGGTCTCAACTCCAAGGCTGTGACTTCACAACTCATCTTTGTCTCAAAATGTTCTCTAAGGAAGAGATTTCTATCTCCCAACCAGCTGGGTCATTTGCAAACCCTCAAGCAGAAATTCCCCTACTCAGCATTATGCCCCCAAAATCAGCATCTTCAAACAGAAACCAAAAACAATGAAAATCAAGAACCAGTGACTTCGGGCTTCTCTTTTGTGGTAACAGGTCTTAGCTCTTCTCACTTACTTCATGTGAAAAACTGTAATCCCCAAGGAGAATTTTGGGATTTCCAAGGCAGAAGAAGGAAATGCAGACTTACTAAGCACTCTTCAGGCATGACGTGTTCCATCATCTACCGAGAGCAACATGACACACCCTGTTTCTTACCTCATATTTTATTGAACAAAAGGACTCAATCTCGTATTTACCTGTTTGTTTCTTCTATTGAAAAGAAACAAACTTTTTGTGAGTCTTGTCTCCAGCAAAACAAAACAAAACAAAAAAAATTGAGTATGCACTTTCTAAGGACACTAGTTCACTCAGGATGGTAAGAAAACTTGGTGGGGCAAATTCCCTTAATATCAGAAGTCTATAGGGTGACTGGACTTCTCTTCCTGGCCTAAAGTCCATGTTTGTAAAAATGATGTTGGGTAGAAAGCAAAGTAGAAAAGTGAGAAATGATCCCTCTGCTGAATAAGCCATACTTCTGGCTGACTACTTGTTATCCCTTAGAAGTAAAGAAACACCTTGTTCTCAGATCTTGGGAACAATGACCCACATCCATGGCAAGCTCAGAATAGCATTGTTCCTGGGGAATGAGAAACAAATTCTTGAAAGATCAGAACTGTCACAGGGTTTTTTGGCAGGGAGGTGAGGGTTATTTTGTTTTGTTGCAGTACTGGGGACTGCCTTGAGTACACCCTGTTTCATCTCCCCTTTTTGAGAAAGGATCTCCTTATTCACTAAGTCACCCAGGTTGGCCTTGAACATTTGGTCCTCCTCCTTCAGCCCCCACACAGTGCTGGGATTATGGGTGCACTACCATGCCTGACTCACGGTTTTTAATGACTTACAGGTTCATGACTTCTTGAAAAAAGACAGTAGCTGTCTATTCTCTTCTATGTCTCAGGAAACTTGATCAAAATATGTATGCCCTTAGACCAGGTGTGGCGATGCATGCCTGAAATCCCAGCTACTCAGGAAAGTGAAGCAGGGAAGGTTGCAAGTTCAAGGCCAGCCTGGGGGACATAGCAGGACCCTGAAAATATAAATACCCTTGCTTCCTTTTACCGCATTGTGGTCAGTGATCCTGCTGAAAGGTTAACTGCTTCCCATCATGCGACTCCCCTGCGCCATTTTCCCTGGCTCTCCTCTGCACACAGGGCACATTCGGCCCCTCTCTGTGGGGTAGGAGGCTCTGCCTGTGCTCAGCTGGCCTCATCGCCCACTCACGGTGCTCCACTCCGGTCGTGCCAGCGGTCCCCACACTCCCCGAGAACCCCAGGCTGCTTTCTGTCTCACAGTCCCCAACCTACTGCTGCTTGCTCTGCAACCAGCTTCTCCCCTAAATTCCCCTCCTGTGCTCGTGGCTTCTCATCTCTTTGGCTTCCCCTCACCTAGCAACTCCTAGAGGACACTTGCTTATTCCAAAATCAGACTTCTTCCATTACTTCCCATCCTCCTAACCCCTTTATTTTATTAATAATATTTCTCCTTCTTAGACATTGTATTTTTGTTTATCTGTCTGTGTCATCTGTTTCCTCCTACTGGAAGATAAGATTTTTCATGTGAATTTGTCCTGTATTTCCAGAACCCAGTATCCTAATCCAGTTCCATGCATAAACACAGGGGATGCCACTTATTAGACAATTTTGTTTTATTTTTCCCTCATATGTTGCGAGAGGGGTAGGATTTGAGGATACTATTAATGGTTAACAGGAAATCAGTTTTTCTATTGCTAAGGATTCTTCACTTCACATGCCAGCAAGAGTGGTCTTTTTGCTCAAAGTTTTCTTATTTCTCTGCATTACAAGCACAGATACAGTATTTGGGACTAAAGAGAAGTTCAGTAAGTTTGCACCTCATGTAAAATGTTAAAGAAAGTGACAAAGAGAAACATTTGCCCCAGACGTGTTGGGGAGATTCTAATAAACTCCAGGCCTCACGCCCACTCTGCAGATCCTTTTGAATGGTTTGATTTGGTTGTTAAATCCTTTTTTGTATAGAACGGAGAGGGAGAGAGCCAGCGAGAGAGAGAGACATTCATTTATTCATTCAACAAGTAGCTCAAATAATATACCCCTGAGAAGTTTCCCTTATCGGAGGTCAGAGTCCCCTTCTAATTCATTACATTCTATTAATTTCTTTGCAGTATATATCTCCGTCTAAACGTATTTTTCTACCGGTGTTTTCTATGGCTCCTGTCTGGCTCCTCTTGGTAGAATATAGGCTCCATGACAACAAAAGTCCTGTCTCTCGCTCACTGATGTTTCCCCAGAAATAAGGGTTCATGGCACAAAGGAAATCTTAGCAAGCACCTATTGAGTAAACAGGAATAAAGTCTCGGCTCCTTCCCATGTCCGAGGTTCTGGCTTTTCTGAACCCACTTTGCAGCTCTTAGCCCAGCCTTATCACCAATGCCTTAGCCTCCACAGTTGTCTTCTCTAATGGTTGTGCTGTTTAGCCTTCTGCCACTTCTTTACACCTGGCTGACATAAACAACATAGGCTTTGGGCAAGTATTTCACGCTTTCATATTTTGTCTCCCCAGCCAACACTGTAAGCTTCCTCCAGGGAAGACATGTCTCAGGTCAGGGAATAGAATGGGGAAAAGAAAGTTTTTGAGGTGATGATAATTAAGAGTCTTTAGTGTACTGACTTTTACACAGCTGTGGTACATGTAGGTAGAAATGTCCAATAAGCAGTTATTGCATATACATCTGGCTATCAGAAGAGACGTCTAAACTGAACCCATTCATTGGAACTGACCTGTCTATGTTTAGTTCGCTACCAGGAGGAAGGCATGAGCTCACACAGGGAGGGTGGAAAGAGAGGCAATGAGTAAGATGGGTGGATGCACAGAAATGCTGCTGGGTAAGCGGCTGGTGGAGGGGACACCATGCAGTGGTAAGAGGAGGACCAGGGGACTGTGTCGCCATGGATGCCGAGAAAGTTTAAATTTTTACGAGAACAGAGAATGACCAATGGTGACAAATGCCACAAAGAATACAGGTAAGAAAAGACTAGAAAAATGTCCACCGGGCTTGACTGCAATTGACCCTTAAATAGCAATTTCCGTGAGTAATGAGAAGTCTTATCGAGAGCAATTGAGGATGGCTCCACCGGAAGGGCAGTAATTAAAGCAAGTGAATTAAGATCATGCCCTGCGGAAGCTTAGCTTTGAAGATGAGAGAAAGGTAGGCTGATGCCCAAAAGGAGCTTCTATGGGAAGTGAGTTGAGTTTTATTACTTGGCATTAGGTTCTAAATGGTATACGGAGAATATATCATTCATTGTATACCAGCTAAGCTTCAATAAAATAGTATTTTTTTAAAGTGTGTTTTAGAATTTTGCAAAATACTAATATTTTCTTCATTTAAGAATCAAATTTCAAATTTATTACAGCATATTAAGCTATCTCCTGACACACAAGCAAGAAAAAAATCACAAAAGCAACAGTCAGAAATATGTAAACTCATACGCTTGGTTTACAATAAGTCAAATAATAATAAAAGTACTCTCTTCCTAAGGTAGTGAGCAAAAAGGGATTATGACCCGGAGTATGGGCCAGCAGGGAGAAAGGACTGGAATTATGATTGCAGTTTGTGGATTTTTGTACACATACCTGAAAACCAAGACTCTAGGCTAAATGATGGCCTACATGAAGGCAATAAAAGCCAAACTAAGACCTCTAGGAAAGACTCACAGTTTTCTGAGTAGATGAGCAGCCTTAATGTATAGGAAGACAATAAATGGAGAAGGAAGAATAAGATCTAAATGAAATATTTATTTGTTCTTTTTCCAAAGAGTAATTGTCTTGCCAGTGGCTTAAACTTAAAGTGAATAAATGCCAAAGTTTAAATAACTACCCAATAGTTGATCAACTCAAAGGTGAGAAAGGTAACAAAACAAAGGGAAATACTAACTCAGTGACTCCTGTTTGTTCAGCATGCAGCCATTTAGAATCTTCTTCATGGTGTACTTAATGGAATATAGGAAGTCCATAGACTAAATACTAGCTTGAAATATGTTTTACATCTTCTCAAATCATACTTCCCTCCTTACAGCCTCAGAGTAATTCAGAGAAGTAAGCAGTGGGCCTGGATCTTCCTCCTACCTCCATCTTAGTGTTTTCACACGAACACAGAGCCTAAGAGGGAATACGTTTTTCCTTTGACTTGTCCGGCTTTCCAAAACATTATCCAGATAAAAGTAGATTTGCCCATGAGGAAAATGAAAGCAGTGAGCAGGAGAATGTGGACAAGAGTTATTTTATGCCTGTAGAAATGCATAGTCAACTTATTAGTTATTTTTAAAAAATCTAAGCACTAACGATAAACGCCACGGTTCCTAATTTAAAGTTAGAAGACAATCCAGAGAGGCTAAGTAATGTGATTATCTCAGTCCAGATCACAACATCCAGTTCCTGCCATAGAATGAGTAGTCACTGTAATGTTCTACCCTCTATGACCTAATGTTATACAGCTGAAGTGATCATCAAAAAGTATGATGATTCACACAGACCCACAAGATTCGCAGAATCAGTCTGGCATTGAATGTACTAGCATCTCTGGTTCTTTGTCACGCTCTCCATTTTCCCCAGCTCAAAATCCTGTTTCTTTCCCCTAACATTATCATTCATATCTACAGAGGCCTTGCTACGCACCAAGCAAGCTTAGTTCCAAGCACCTTTCATGTCCCGAATCATTTAATTATCACAACAACCCTAATAGGCAGGTAGTGCTCTTTTCAAGCCTCTGTACAGATGAAATGGCAATGACACAAATAGATGAGGTAATTTATCCAGTGGCACACAGCTGATTCAGGGCAAAGCAGAATTCAAGCCCACACAGCCTGGCCTCACAGGCTTTGTTCTCAACTTCCGGGCTATGCAGCCACCATTTTTATGTCAAGTAAGAAAATTTTCCCTGCAGTATCACAATGCATTTTCAGTCTCCATTAGAAGTACTTCTTCCTGTGCTATTATTTCTTGTTATAAAAATATATGGGTTCGCTGGGCGTGGTGGTGCACTCCTATAATCCCAGAACTTGGGAGACTGAGGCAGGAGAATTGTTTGCAAGTTCGAGACCACCCTGGGTTACAAAGTGAGCCCAAGGTCAGCCTGAACTGCATATATATATGGGTTCATTCTCTAGCTAAAATATTATTGTTGCAAAAATTAAATAAAAGTATCATCTGACCACCAGCTACCAGTAGCAGTTTCCTCCTTAGGGTCTGGCATGTCTCACAGATCTTTTCCTGCATATGTATGCACTGTAAAAATATATGCTATTGTTTGATAGATTTCTTTTTAAATAAAAATCCTTATATTAATCATTTGAAAATTTCATTCTAAACTCATCTGTATGCCTCTGAGAGCACTGTGAATCAAAATGTTATGGACTTTTTTAAAAGAAAAAAACCCATGCCCTTTCTTGAAAAATACCCACACCCCAAAATAAAGATGGCACAACCCTACTAAAGTGTTCTAATACTCCCCTCTTGGCACCAGTGAAACCTAGCAAAGCCCTCCAAAGACTATAAAAACTTATAGGAATAGGAATTTAGGTGCTTTATATATGTAAGTTTGAGGGACTTCATTTTCTGGTAACTGATCTATACAATGTGGGTGGATTTCTCTGGGGATTTGCCATGCAGGAAGGCCTGGCCCACTGCTTAATGAGCTCAGTGTAGATAACCAAAATATTTAGTCTACCTGCACATCACATTCCTTTAAAAATGTCTTATTAGTGCATTATTAGTACATGTTTGCACTACATGACGTTTACATTCCTTGTGTTACATGATGCATCCTAATTCTTTTATTCATCCCCTCTCCCTTCCCTCTGTCCCCCTTCCATCCATCTCTTGACACCCCCTCCTTTTTGCCATGTTTGCAGTTCGTACTGTTTCCATTCCCTGTTTGGAGTTAGTGCATGGACACAGCACATCTCCATCCCTTTTCTCATCTTTTCCCTCCCCTTTCTTCCCCCTCTCTCCATCTTTTGGTCTCCTTCCCCTTCGAGAAAGATCTATCTCCCTACTTCTTGCTATCTATCTTTTATTTGGCTCTTTATGGGTTTCTCATAGGAGAGAAATCGTATCATATTTAAACTTGCACATTGCATTCTCGTGGCAGCCTGAGAACTGGATTACAATATGATCCCACTTGCTAAATCCCTTCTTGGACTTCACATCTTTATGTCTTTACTTGTTCCCGATTTCCAGAGTGCAGGCTGGTGCAGACAGAAATGGTATTCCTCTGTTTCCTGCCACAGCGACATAACTTAGCTCAGTGCCTAGCACATAACAAATGCTTATTGAAATGAACCCCAAACACTTGACTAATTCTCATTGCCAAGGGTCTATGAATTCTTGTATCTTGACACTTTGGAGCCCTTGAAAACAGAAGTCAATTGCCCACGACTCTTGTGCAGTTAGGACACCCTCACAGTTATAGATCTGTTAATCAGTCATCAAAATAATGCTTAACTGTGACATATTATTTTAAAAAACATAAGTCTTTGAGTGCACAGATACTCTAAAGTACATACATTTTAGAGTCTTGGGGAAATTTTTAACCTCTCTCTTCTGTTGCCTTATTATAATAATGAAGATAATAAAACATTTAGGTTTAGTGAGGACTAGATGAAATAACGTATGAAAGCAACCAATGTGAGACACTGAACAGGAGTCCAATAAATGTCTGTTCCTCGCCTGCTTTCCTGCCACCCCCTTACTAATAATAAAACTTAGTTTATTTACACTGATAACGTTGTCTCATCTCTTATTTCTATTTGCAGCAAGCCGGGCAACAACTTCTTTCTCATTCAGTCCTGACCTATTGTTTCGTTGGACTCAGTCCCAGGTCTCTGGGCTCTAGAGACTGATGTTGGACTGAAGTATTATGGATCAAATCCAAATGCTGCAGCACATAAGGGTTCTGTCCTTTAAAACAAAATTCATACTATTTGTAGCTCTTTTACAGACTGTAGTGTATGTCCGAAAGTTTCTAATAAGATTACCAAATGTGATGCTCTAAAAATCAAAAATCATCCAAAAATTACTCATCTGCTTATAAAAATGATGTACTACATGGGGTGGTACATATTACTCTTGAGTCTAATAATCCCACAGTTATAATTTCAAACCAGTGAAAGTGATCAAAATAGGAAAAGGTGGAATCCTGAACTTACTTTCATCAGATTCAGACTTCCTTCCTGTAATAATCTTTATGCAACTCTTCTCACTGTCTAGTGTTGCAAGCTCTTAGATCTCTTCCCAAAGATGTTATTTACAAAATCTGAAAGTCTCAGAAATATTTGCATTCATTTTGTAATGTACTCAACAGTGAGCCTTGTTAATGTACTTAGGAAGTCCTTTTAGGGCTTTAAAAAGAGTTGAAGAAGACACAGCTAAAACTTTCTCTGTTATGAGCCTCACTCTTCCCAGTACTTAAGAATGTCTTCCCCAAAACCCTTTGAATAGGTTCATTGGATTGCTACCCGAATGATCTCCTAGAAATTAGGCACTTTTTTTAAAGTTGATGTCCATTGCATCTTCTTCATCCCACAATACAAATTGCGTAATGACCAGCTCAATTAAAGCAGAGTTTCTAGGCTCTTGGTAAAGGTCCAACTACAATCTTCGAGTAGAGATCAGTCTGGGAAGCTTGCAAATCTTGCATAAAAAAATAAATCTCTTTGCTTTGAGACTTGGAGAGGGTCAAGAATAATTGGAATGTTTTCTTAATGTGCCTTTGGTCTAAAGATTACATCTTTTCCTTCAAGATTTAGCAAGAGGCATTCACTGTAGTCAATGACATTAACTAAATACACTACACCTAAAAGACAAACAGCTGCTGGATTACTGTGCTACAACTCACTATCTTAGAGTTTTCATTCACATAATGCTCAAAACCTAGAGAAATTCACATACCAACTCATGAATCACTCAGAGAAATTCCCAAGTGAAAATTAACAGCTATATGGGTTAGAATAGGCCTGGAAACAACTTATGTTTTCTTGATTTTTTATTTCAAGGTTCTTTTTTGTTCTAACTATGTAAGACCCAACCAAGAGATATTTCTGAACCATCTATAACTTGCTGTGAGTTTTTGCTGTGTTCAGTAACCAGCATGCAAATGTTACTGCAAATACAATAGGGAAAAATATATGAGGTGATCCCTTAGGAGATTTTTAATCAAACTAGTCTGCAGAGGCTAGTTTCATATAAATATCTCCATGGGGATTGAAGGCAGGGAAATGACTGGCCAAGCGTCAAGGCTTTAGACCAAGGATATGCAGGGAGAACGAGTGGAGAGACCCATCCAAGAGGGTTATTTCAGGAGCTAGGTCATTTCACGGTCTTGGTCATCCTTAGTATATCATACTTCCTTCCTGCCGAGGTTTGGCATCTGCACTGCAAAATGCCCAATAATCTAAAAGCATAGTAGGATTTATGGTATTGGTAGCTCTGTCAAGGTGTTTATTGAAGTACCTTGAGTCCTTAAAGTTGGGGAAAGAAGACAGTGAGGGACACGGGGCATAAAGTTTATCTTCAGAATACTCCATCAGCTGATTAGTTAAGTACAGTGTTCCATTAGCAGCAAGAGAAGGCTCAGTTAAAACTGTAAATTAAAATTTTGATGACACTCTCTGTCTGCCTTTTAAAAGGCAATTTTGCTGCAACTCCAATACCAGTTAAACCATCAGACCACTTAAATCACAGGGACTAAATCAAAATTTTGCTCTGAACATTCAGAAGTCAGACCTACGTTGCATACCTTGTAAAGTCACCCACTATTCCAGGACATTTTAAACAGTCTGTTGTTTTGTTACATCTTTTCCTGGTAGTGAGGAGAAACATTGGATAAGAAGGGGCAGAGGTTGGAAAATTTGTAAGTAGACTGTTTTTAACACCACAATTTAAATGGTTAATTAGGTATGGCAGAGATTCCCTGAATGCTACAAAATGTTCTCAACTCCTTCTACCCAACCCCATCATTTTGAGGGGAGTTCAATCCCAGTTTAAATGACATTCTTCAGATTTGCCATTTAGTAGTGCTAAAACCAAAAATACTCAGGGAAAAAAACCATAACACTGGAAGTTTGAACACACTGACACTTTTCCAAGGGTATAAAAATGAAACAACTGCATGGAGGCAAAAGTGTCCCCAGATAAAAGGCAGCATGAAACAACTTTGAGGGAGTGGGGAGAATTATCTTCCTATGACATCCTCCCTAGAAATAACCTTGAAACCATCTCATTAGTAAAGCTTCTTGCCCCAACTTCTCACACACTAACAAGATCCAATTCAGCAGCCACCAGAACAGACCCAACTGCCCTACAAGAAATTGCATCACTTTTTCTTTTCTAAATGCACCCACTAAGAAAGCAAGAAACATCTCTGACCAAAGGAACTGGGTCACAGGATGAGAGAGGCCCCACTGTCTTTAATATCATAAACTCTTTGAGTTTTAAGGAGACGCAGTTCCCATAGGCCTAAGAGAGTTTCTTAAACGTGACCTACATTCAAACGTAATTATCTTCCTTTCCCAATTGGCAAACATTTACTGTGTGATTTTGTTGTAAAATCCCATAATTAATACATTTTTGAATATTACAAGCCACATTCTCTGACCTAAAATATGGTGAGATACATAATAGCAGAAAACAATTAAAATAATCTAACCATTCCTTAGTCCTGCCTCTAGTATTTTTGGAATTACAGCTTTGCCTTTAGGTGACATGACTTATTTTATAGGTATAAGTTACTCCTAGAGTTCTTTGGGAGGAGTAGTTAGAAATATTGTATCCTTACCAAATATTCAGGACTAGTTTTAAGTATTATTTTAAAAGTACAGTGAAGACTTGAACTAAAGCATCACACACGAAGCCCTTTGAAAGTAGGAATTTATTCTCTAGACAGATTATTTATGCTGCTGAATTTATTTGGTATAATCAAACAGTGTCTCAGAGATAGTGCAGCACAGGATAAAAAGCACTGAAGAGTTAGCTTTAACCAGGCCAACAACCCAGCTGTACCATCACAGGCTTGTTATTCAATCATCTTGAAATCTCTATCTTGCATCTGTAAAATGAGACAGTGGCAATACATATCTTATAGCATTGCTACAAAAAATAAAAATTTACAATAATTGAAGTAACTTGTAAACTAAAAAATCAAGAAAATTATCAGAAAAATGAAGCACACCAAAAGAAACATTGGACATGTCCACCTAAAATACATTTTGACAAATAATGCAGCCAGTGGATGCCAAAAATGCATGTAGGAACTTCAGACCAAACAAATGTGCATTTAAAAACTAGCATGGACTTCCAGATAAAGATGGCAAATTATGCATATATATTTATGTTCTCTTTCAAGCAAAAGTCCATTCAAATGTTATGAAAGGGATACAAATAGGTGTAAAATCACAAGGTAAAATAAAAATAAGAAGTGGCTATCAGCTGATAGAATATGTCAACAAATTTTTGGAAGATGAAAAGGAAGTGGAGATGCACTAGCAGATAAAAGGCATTCACAGAAGTTGGCCCAGAGTAGAGTAAGATTAAGGGATTAGGAAGATAGTGACAGGGATGGAGATTAGCAGCCTATAAAAAATCTTTGAGGTGCCGAGAATTCTGAAACTTCAGGCAGTATGAGGGTGAACATGAGACATAGGTTAAAATGTAGAAGAAATCAATCAAAAATCAGTTCAACAAAAGCAGATTTTAACACTATGTAAGCAATAACCATCATCCTGACATTTGCCTTGCTCTGCAATGTAATCGGAAAACCCAGTATTCCTATGCATTTGGGAAAAGTCATTAATGTAAGAGACTCTCACCAAGATAAACAAGCAGGAAAAAGTGATTCCAAAGTAAAAATAACAGTATACAGAAGGCACATTTTTACAAAAATTCTAACATCTTTGGAAGATTGAAGCATTCATTGTTTCTATGAGACAAGAACAGGATACTCTGAAAAAGAACCAACTGAATTTAAGAAGGAAGCTTGACATCATTTACATATATATGTAACACACATACATACAGTTTTTCCAAAAAATTCAGAACATAACATTTAGAAAATCTCATGAAAGACAAAACGAAAACAGACAAAAAGATCAAACCAAGAGGACCATCCAATAATTAACTGGAGTTAAGTGAGTAGTAAAATGGAAAGAAGCAAGGAACGGCTAGAAGGATCATTTTAATGATATAAGAGAATTTTGCACTTGAAAGAATTAGGATTTCAGATGGTAAGCATGTACAAATGGTTACAAAAAGACTTCTATCTAGGATCATCGTAGAAAGAAAAAGGCAGGAAAAAAAATCTAAGAATCAAACTGGCATCAAGTTTGATATTAGTAGTACCAGAGTACATGCAACAAAAAGGAGCATGCCTTTACAATCTGAGAAAAAGTTACTTTCTAACTATTTTATCTATGCCTAATTAGGTTTTCGTGCAAATGCAAACATAGATCACACTTGCAGGTGCTGATTTTCATACATTCAAAGAACCAGGAAAGTTGTCTCATGTGCAATTTCTTCAGAATTGTGTGGTGTATGTCCCACAGCAAAAGAAGCCAGCAAAGCCGGCAAAACCTTGAGCCCTACAAATGAGGAGCAAAGCAGACACAAATGATCACAAAAGCAGAGAAAAGCCTATCATTGCCTAGCGGGCATGAACCAGTAGACAAGAGTGGAAGACAGGAATTTTTCTTGAAGCAGTTGCCGAAGAAGGAAGTTCCTGAAAAAAGAATTAACAAAACTTCTAACTGAATGGACAAAAAGTAGAGTACATGATGAAGATAAATAGCATTTTTTAAAAGGTGATTAGAAACTCTAGAAAAGTTAAAAGCTGTCCAAGACAGGAAGTATAATAATAGCACACTACTTGACATTGTGAGAAACAATCTTGAATTCCAAAGTAAATAGCATTTACTGGTTTATAAAACTACAGGAAAAGATGGGAGAATTATAATTAGAGAGCAGAAAGCAAATGTCAATAATCTTGACAACACAAAACAAAAGATTACAAAAATTGGGAGACGGAGGTAGGAGAAAAGAACTGAAAAGATAAGAACGCAGAGTAAATTACTGTTATTAAAGAAATAAATATTTTACCAAAGCTTGCATAGATAACCAATAAAGATGTAAAATAAAAGTAAGATGATTCAGAGATATTATGAGGCTTACATTACATTCCAATCTATCAGTACTGTATAGCAAAACAATATATATATATATATATATTACATATATATATATTACATATATATATATGTAATATTGTATTGGTCCATTTTCCTCTTCTATAACAAAATAGCTGCATCTGGATAATGTGTAAAGAAAGAAAGTCTATTTAGCTCACAGTTTTTTGAGGTTGAAAGGCCAAGCTTTAGCCGGCCCATGTGTTTGGCCTCTGGTGAGGGTCCTCTTGTCTGTGTCACCTCCTGGAAGATGACATCGTGATGGGAACCCATGCAGAGGACAAGAGTACAGTAAGATAGGAAGTCAGAGCATGAAGAAAGGCCAGTCTTGCTTTTTGGTAAGAACTCACTCTTGTGCGAAGAGATCAGTTCCCAAAATAGCTACATTAATCCTTTCTGAGGATAGAGGCCCCAGTGCCCTAATTGCCTGGCACTAGGCCCCAGCAGTTTAAGGTGCCACCATATCCCAATGTCCCCACTCTGAGGACCAAGCTTCCAACAAATGAGAGCTTGGACACACACAAACCGTGTCCAAGCCATGGTAGAGATCTAAGCTTAACAACTCAAGAAAGCAATACAAGCACATTAGAGATGGAAAGGTAACTAACAAAAAATACTGTAAATTAAAAGTTACATTTGAACAGAGACACTGAAGACACCAGGATTGGGACCAAACGCTTCTGTCCTTTGTTATTATCACGTGCAGCTTTTTGTAAATCTTTGATAAAATTCAAGGGTGTAAGTTTTACTACAAAATGTCCAATCCACTGTTATACACTACTGATCCAATATATGTAAAATTTGCCACCAAGTTTTCTGCGACACTGTATTGAATCTGGAACATGATTTCAAAATAGAGAGACACGGACTTTATTTTAATAAACAGCCCGCCAGCTAATTCTCAAGCACTCAAATCCAGTGAGATGTAAAGGGTCTTCCAATATCCTCATCCCTCTGAAGACATCTGTGTTCACTGATCAACAATGTGCAGGGAATGCCTGATTGTTTTTATTATGTCATTTGCCACTGCAGGAATTATTCATGATTGTTCACCAGCAAGACGAGATTGCATGGGATTGGTATCTGTTTGGAACCTTAAACCTTACACAGTGTGAATGCTCAGGAACTCTAAGCGTAGACTCCACTCCACCCATCACTCCCTTGATCTATTTTCAAAACACACACATTTACCACCAGAAATTGTGGGAGTATTTAAGAGGAACGTCTCTTGGAGCTGCAAAGAACAAAGGAAATCCACTGCAAAATGATGCTTAACCATGATCACTGGTGCATACTTTCTTGCCAGCATCTTTCCCTTTGAGTGTCGTCCCTGGCTATTTGAATATTGTTTTCTTTGGATGGGAAAGACAAAGATGAAACGTCCACTTCAGTGTTCAAACAGTACCCTCTGCTGGTGTAGTTTGAGCTGAAGGCTTAATTTGTAGCAGGGCTTAGTTGTGCTGACCACAGATGGAAAAGAGATAGGAAAGGAAAGCAAGGTGATAACTATACACCAACACATAAAAAGCAAACATGAATTAACTTTAGTCTGACATGAAGTTGACATTTTAGGCATCCTACCCTATATATGGTGCAAATGCACTTCATTAAATCCCTCATACAACACTGGGTTCCTGGAAAAAAATACATTAATAAATGATTCTGCATGAAACACTCAGTATCTTTGCTTTACAAAGTTATTCACTGCCAGTTTCCCAGGGAGTTCCTCAAGTTCTCAGAACATGTGACATGATTTATGCCCTGACTTTGGGAACATATTAATTGTGAAAAATAAACTGGTTCCTTAGGTCACAGTCCAGGGCTCTTACATGATACCAGAGAGGCCTGTGCTGCTTGACATGTTTGTAAATGTTTAGGAAAAGTTCAAAATTAATTTTTGCTGTCTTGCTAATATATAAGAAACAGTGGTTTGGAGATGGCAAGATTAATTTCTCTGACGAAGAAAGGAATGAGTAACATATGCTCTCCAGAGCAGGGGATCTGGAGATCTATTTTGCTTAATATAGTATAAATGCTTAATAAATTGAGTTGTGATTAAAACCAGGTGCAGCCCCACATTTGGAAGGGAACTAGGATTTTTTTTAAATACCTTTGACTAACAATTGGATATTCGACGCTCTGGGCCTGCCATGCTGGTGGCATTGAAAACGTACAAAGCGTTCCCCCATCTCGCTGAGCATTTGCAGCTGGAAATTAAATCAGCATAATTAGGTGGTCACACAGTGGGAAGCCAACTGTTTCCTCCAAGGTGAGGTAAGTGTGGAGGCTGTGAATGCCCACAGGCGCAGAGAGGGGAGGCCTGTGGGTGCACACGCTGAAAGTGGGAAACACACGGGGTTCTCTTGGTTTATCTTTAATTTTCAGTGCACATTGGAATTCAGAGAAGTAATTCTTCACTGTAAGAAAAGCAGTAAAGCAAATCTTATGATCAGTGCTAACGGAGGCCTCAGTGATATGGCCACAAAGAGCAGGCGGGCTGCTGGAACGGAGCGTCCACACCCCACTGAAGTTGATGAGGCAGCCGTTGTCCTTGTCACTATGAAAACTTCAAGGTCAAAGGGTGCCAGGTTTTATGATTTCTTCAAGGGAGCCGGAAGTCAGACTATTTGAATGGTACTTATTTTGAGGGGCTGAAGTCTTTCTTTACCAAAAAAATAATCGATAAGCCAACACAAATACTTAGGCTAAATTTACCACATGGATCCCCAATGAATAATTAATACAGACTTAAAGATCTTTCTCCCTCCCTTGCGGGCTTAGGATTGTGCCCTTGATTCTACCCAGTCTTGTTCTTCTCCCATCCCATTCCATCTGCCCTAGACTACACTCCCACTTCTAGTACTGAGTACCTCTGCCTCCAGAAAGTCTTTCCTGATCTGCTACTTTCAGTTAGGTCCCCTAGACATGTGTTCTGTTATCTTTCTGTCCTCTTCCATCATTGTATTATTTATAAATATCTTTACTTCCTTGTATTTGATTTTTTTCTCCTCCACCATGAGCTCAGAGACCGTATCTGTCTTGCTCAGGAGCACATGACCCACCATAAAGTCAGTATTTATCAATAATCGATGAATGAATGGTGATAACTTTAAAGTAGCTCCTCCTGGAAGTAGCTGGCACCACTCATGGGGCTTGGAGAAAGGAAGCTCTGGGTTTGAATCTCAAAAAGGCTGCCTCCTGTCTGAGATGCTGATCTTCTCAGAGTTTGTCTCCTGGATTAGAAAAAGTAGGAACTCATGAATCTGTGCAGAAGATACTGCTAAATACTTGCATGGGACTAGCACACAGTAAGTGCCCAATAAGTGCTTTTTGTGGTATCATTACCTTTAATACTAAGAGCATAAGTCTGCTCACACTGGCCTGCCTATGTCCCCTCTGGTACTGATGATGGGGTTTGGCAGATCTGACCTACAGAGGCCCCTCTGCAGTTTTTGATCTCAGACGGCATTCTCCCAACTAACCGCAGCGTTGTCCTAACAACTAAGCTAAGGAGACACAGAAAGCGGCACTCTAAGCTGTATGCTGAGAAATTAAGTCTGCAAGAGGCCCTACCTCCAGTGTTTTAACTACAGAATTAAAACAAAAAGAAAAGCATATTCACCTCTGATACTCCTCCTGATGAGGTAACTGATCTTGATTGACACCTTGAGAATGTTCGATACTTACCAAAGGCCCTGTGAACCCCCAGAAATGAGCTATGACATATGGTGAAAGGATGGAAGGCCACACATGACGGAACGTGGGATTCCTTGACTTAGGCACCTGGAGGAGGGACAGCTGTGTGCCTCCAGGAGAGCGGGTGGGATCGAGGTCAAAGTTTTTGTCCTCGCAGCTCTGTGGCTTTAGCCCAGTCCTTAGGCCTTGCCTAAAAACTAAGCTCATCCTCCCTGCTTGGAGGCTCATTTTGAAGATAAAAGACAGAAAAACTCCTGACAGGAAAGAGATACTGACTGAATGTTAGTTATATAATAAGGGGAGATTAGAACATGGAACCCCTCCCTGCTCCCGCTCTCCCCAAATGACCTTCTACTGAGTGTATACAAAACAGCACAAACCACGGCCCATTGGATGGTGTGCTGGAAATCATAGGATTTCAAACTTACAATGGAAGAAATTAGATGATCTTTGAGGAGTTTAGGAGTTTGGGTAAACTGGGGCAGAAATCCAACCACCAAATACATCTCTTTGTCCTCTGTTTCCACAGACAGGCAGGAAGAAATCTGACTCCACCGCCAGCTCCTCGCTGGCAGGCTGGCCTGGAAGCCCACTCTCCACAGCGGCCCCCAATACACACACACACACACACCACAGAGGACCTGCTCCTGGCATTGGCATTGAAGGTCAAGTCGGCCCCAGGTGCGTCCTGTGACTCATTTCTCATTTCTGATCCAAGTCCTAACAAAACCCTGTGGGCCCCACCCTTCATCTTCTTTATTTGTTTTTGATGTCCACGGGATCTCAGTGTGTTTCAAATCAGCCTCGCTGTGTTCTGGGAAACAGCCTCGCCCTCCTGTGTCAATTGAGCAAACCGAGTGTGTCTTTCACAGCAACCGTGGTCCTTGTTATGCCCCCATTGCTGCCCCCCTCTACCCCTGAGGTGGGCACAGTGCCCTGTCTTTCCTTCTGAGGATGAGAACACAGGACTTCAGTCTGATTTACCCATTTGTTCAGAAATTGGTATATGGTTGATGCTCATATTCACCCACAAAAGGAACTATTTCTGGCTGATTTAAATAAGAAAGGAATCAAGTCAAAGGGTGTTGGGCAATCACTCAAATATCCAGGAAGCCTAAAGATCCAGCCTCTCAATTCATGTGGTTGGAAACCAGGCCCCAGCTAGCACTCGATGAGGTCCCCACTGCAAAGTAGATAATGAATGATGCCGCCACTCCAC
>RJWM01034971.1:0-19031 GCA_004363535.1 Dasyprocta punctata | reverse complement strand
ACAATACAATATATTAAAATAAAATAAAAGTATAGATAAACTTTAATTAACTAATTTTATTTAGTGTTCTGGTTCATTTCAACTATATTATGCCTACTAGATCTATAAATTTTTGAAATAGAGATGAAGTCACTATTATGCCTACTAGATCTATAAATTTTTGAAATAGAGATGAAGTCACCAATTATTTTGATTTTGCGTATTTCTTCTTAAAATTCTATTCAGTTTTGGCTCATATATTTTGATGTTTTGTTATTACAGCACACAGACTAATGATTTCTCTCCTATGTAACCAATGATCTCTGTATTATTATATGACATCTTTCTTTTATTCTGACAATTTTTGTTATTGAAAAATGTGTCTTGTCTGAAACTAATGTTTCCAAGTTTTTAAATAACTTTTACCATGATATACCTTTCTCCAAAACTTTACTTTTGATCTATTTTTGTATTTAAACTTGATTTGATGTAAAGAATATTAGTAGGCTCTTGTTTTTATGTTTGCCATTTTCTGCTCCAATTGTCTCTGTCATTATTTTATTTAATAGAATAATCATTTAATCTGATTATTGGTATAGATTAATATACAACATGCAATTTTCTATTATATTTTCTATTCATTGCAATTTTTCTTAATTTTTTACTACATCAGTTCTTACACACTTTTCTCATTGTGCTTGTTAATTGTATGTGATGAAATTTTCCTTTCATATTAATTACACTTCTTTAAAACATAGTTTTATTTGCTGCTTTTAGAGTTTTTAATACATTTGCTTTCATTAATTTTTCCTTGATACTCTACTTCTTTATGCAGCTCTCACTTAAATTAACTTTTTTCTATAAACAATTTATTTTAGCGTTTCTTGCATGTCAAGGTCACCAGTGATAAATCCCCTTCACTTTCTTTGTTGACAAAAGTTTGTATTTCTCCTGAACTTCTAATGGATATTTTCTCTGGGTATATGTCTAAATTGATTTTTCTTTTCTTCTGTTTTTCTTTCAACCTTTTAAAGATTTCTATTTTTTGCTTACATGGATCCTGAAAAAGACATACAGCAAAACTCTTATTATTTTTCCTCTCTAGTTAGCATCTTCTGAGTTTGTATTTTCTGTTTGTCTTTGCTTTCCAGTTTAATGTTCCAAGATTATAGATTTCAGAAGCATCTTCCTGCTTGTTATTCACTGTTTCCTGGATCAGCGGTGTGTTGTCTACTATATTTTAGAAATTTTTGTGTTAAAACTTTATATTTGTCCATGCATTTTTCCCTATTTATTCTTTTACTGTTATTGCAATTATGTATAAAATAATCTTGTCATTGACTCACAATTCCAGGATGTTCTTCAGATGGTTGTTTGGTTTTTCTTTTCATTGTTTGTTTTCTTTCTATTTCACCTTTGGAAGTTACTACGGAGTATATTCAATTCCCTGATGTTCTTTTTCTATCTTAAATGTATAAAATCAACTAATTATCTTAACACAGGTATTCTTCATTGTTGTATAATCCTTTTAATGTCCACCATTTCTCGATGAGTCCTTTAGATTCTCATTTCTCTACTTCTATTACCAACTCTCTGCTTGTACTTGTCAACTTTTCATCTTCCATTAGAGAATTTAACAGGTTATTCATACTCAATTTAAATTTTTTACCTTATATTTCTCTGATAGGTATCATATGATTGTGATCTTTTTCCTTTTCTCATATTATTCTTTGAATTTTTTTTAATTGAAGACTGGACATAATGTGTAAAGTAAACCTTAGTTTCTTCTGATTTATTTTTGCTACTTCTTTTAGTCTTCCCAGTTGTCTTTGTTTTTCTCTGAAAACTCTGCCTTGGGTATTCCATGGGTATTGCAGCTCTTTCAGGTGTTACCCATTGTTACTATCCTGGAGACTTGTGGATGAGTTATGAAATATGAAGGAAGAGACATTCTATAATGTTAATAAATCTCAGTCTTTCGGTGGACATTAGTTGTTGTAATTGAATCGTCAAAAGTATTTCTTAACTTGTGTTTCCATATATAGCTAAATTGTGTTGGCTGCTTGTAATCAGTATACAAGAAGTACAGGTATCTCCAATGGTTAGGACACTTTGTTTGGAGAGTTTCCATGGCATATTTCTAAATGGTTGTTTTTTACTGCTTGTTGATTGAAACACTAGCTAATATTTCTTGGCTTTTTACTGCTAAGACTTGTTTGGGTTCTTAGAAATAAATCTCAGAAAATCATGTGTTCCCCCAATACTACTTCTACTAGTTTTTCCTTAATCTATATTTAGCTTCTAGTATTTTGCCCACATTCTCATGAAAACATCTCAGCCGGTGTTTCCGTGAATAATTTCTGCTTCAGATATGCTGATCTCAGCATATGTTTCCTATATTTTCCTACTTCTTTAGATTTCAGGATGAAGGTTTTCCCTGTGACCTATGTTCTTTAGTAGGTATAAAATTCAATAATTTTCAACATGACAGTTGCTGTGTTCTTCCCACATTATATCTGAAGTCAGAAAGAGGTCATACTATTGACTAGTAATTTCAGCCTTGAAAAGCTTGAACTTTGATTCTTCAGCTTTTAAACAACACTACTTCATAAAACATCTTTATTTGAAATTTTCCTACATAGTGATGTCTTGCAAATCTACTAAATGTAGCACAATAATGTCTCATTATAGTCTGAGAGAAAAAGAATGTTATCAAGTGCCATTGATTGCTATTTTGTCATTTATTTCACCTGTTCTTGTCATCTTCCTTTTATCTTATATTGTTATCTATGGTTTACCTATAGTCTATTTTCATCAGTCAAAATAAATACACATTTTAAAATAAGTAAAACTAAATGAAAGCCAAAGTATTTCATTACTGGGCTTGCCTCACATTTATAAACTTTTACTCATTTGTCCTCAACATGTACATTATCAACATCTTTCTAGCGGGGCGTGGTGGTGCACACCTTTAATCCCAGCACTCCAGAGGCTGAGGTGGGTGGATCATTGTGAGTTCAAGGCCGGCTTGGGCTACAACACGAGTGCAAGGCTGGCCTGAGCTACATAGTGCAACCCTGTTTCAAAAAACTAGGGCTAGGAGTTTGCCTCAGTGGCTTAAGCGCCTGTCTGGCAGGCGCGAGGTTATGAGTCTGATCCTCAATGCTGAAAAAAAAAAAAGAAAAAGAAAAAGAAAAGAAAAGAAAATAGAAAAAAAAATTCTGCGTTTTCTTTTTAAAAAACACTTTTTTAAAAATCTTTTCTGCCTCGAGAATGTGTCATTCCAAACCACTATAAGGACAATCAAATTATAAGCATAACCATTTCTTCTTCATTTATCTATACTACTAACTTCACACAGGTCATTCTAACTTGATTTAAAAGGAAATCACTTCTAAGAAAATGATTGCACCTTGAGACTATAACTTTAAGTAAAATAAACCAGACTCACAACCTTAAATATTATGTGATTCTTCTTATATGAGAAACCCAATGTATGATGCAGTTAAAAAGCAAATAAACAAAAGAAAATAGGAAATGTGTAGATAGGTCTTGCACAAATAAGAACAGGATCAAGAGACTGAGGGAGAGGGAGAGAGTGGGGAAGAAAAGCAGACATAAAAGTGATTAAGACGTGTTATGTACAAATATCAACTCCCCACAATGAATGCAATCACAATTTACTACAAAGATATACTAATAGAATATTTTTTAAAAAAATTAAGTGAATACAATCAAATCATCTTCACGCTAATAACTCTTTAATAAAACTTTTCATCACATCTAAAAATTTTGAACTCCTTACCTTGTTCAAGTTTAATGTCTTTGTAGAGATTCCCGATAATCTCTTCAGTATGTTTCCTATTCTGCCTTGGAAATGTTCGCAGTAACTATCCTAATCATTCAGTGGATATTAAAATAATCTAGCTGGTTTCATCTCAGGAATTTTGAAGTCTTCATCTTTTTAGTGATTCCTCAGAGGTCAACTCCTCAAAACACAGTGCTTTGACAAGCTATTAGGTTATCTCATTTTCTATCTCCTTTCTCATATCAGGCTGTATATTTTTCATTCCACTCATTATGCATATTTCTGTAACACAATTTTTACCATATTTCTAACATATAATTTTTCCTATTTAATATTTTCTACTATTCTCTTACTATATATAAGTTCCATGATAACAGGATTCAATCTTGTTTGTTTATGCATAAGTGTAATATAAATCAATACATTTTGAAAAAATAGACATCTTTATTTCCAAATACCTATCATTTATCATATTCTGCTTTTTGTGAAGCCTCTTCTACCTCATTGACATATATGAATTTTACTTCTCTTGTATACTATCAGAAGAATAAAATTTTAATATATTGAAGATTGATAGCTTCGTCTCTTTTTTTTCATGTATCTAATAGTTTCTCCATGAATCCCATATTGCTAGATCATATCTCCTTACTAGTCAGCAGGTAAGTGTATGCATCATCTACCCTATTGCCACCGGTTATTCCGCTGTAACCTTTGTAACCTTTTTGTATATCCTTACTGTTTGTACTCTATTCCAACTTGATGCCCTGAATCCTCAATATTTTGTCTTATGTTGTCATCTCAATTGTTTGAATTTGTTCTTTTTAAATTGAGACTACATGCTCACTGATTAGACTATTCCCGTTATTCTCTTCTTCCCGGTCCCCAGAAATCACTTTATATACCCCCTTTTCGTTATACATTCATCATTCAACTAATATTTATTTGCTTCTACATATTGTCTTCTCTGAACTATATAATGAACACTATAGTGTTCATATCTCTTTGACATTCTGGTTTCTTGAAATAATGCTGAGATCTTCTCTAGAAAACAAACTGGCCCCTGGGTCTCAAAAATTGTGTGTGTTTTGATGATAAGGTTTTATTCTATCCTTTTCCTTGTTTCTCCTAACCCACTTACCCTTTTCCATAAGTTTTGCCTCTCTTAATATCAGAAAATAATATACAATACTCCTCACTGTTGGAGTTGTCTACCAACTTCCTGTTCACATTTCCTAAATGCTTAATGATTTAGCATCTGATCATGTTTTCAAATAACATTTTACTCTAAAAATTAAGTGACTATTACATAATAATAATCAATATCAGTTATTCTACTAACAAATTGGCCTCTTCTTTGAAATACTTTTGTCTTTGAACCTTAATTGTCATCTGACCTCAAAGCCTGTTTCCCTTAGTTGAAAACTAGACTTATTGTTGGCAGTAACTACAATCTCATAATAGTCTTTTTTAATCATCATTCTTTTGTCGGTTTTCAATTCACTCCTCTATAGATTTTATTACTTCTTAAACTACAATAGAGCCTACAATAATTAATCCTGGTATATTTGTTTATTATATATCAGCCCATTAGTCTTCTGTTTGTACTTATGCACATTAATTATAATACATTAACTACTATCAGTACCCCATAGAAAAGAATACTAAATTACTTGCCAATAGCTTCTCTAATTGTGATATTTGATAAATTCGTATGCCAAGTAATAAATAACATTTACTTATATAATACATATGTGTACCTATAACTAAAAATATAACTGGGAGAAAGCCCCACAGTAACTGATCTCATTCATTTCTCATGATCACTAAGGTTAAGTAACTTCAAATAGATGTGTAATCATACTACATTTTGTACCTTCCTGTTATTCTGAATCTCTTATTATGTTTTTTTTTAATCATTTGAGACAGGGTCTCGCTATGCAGTTCAGACTGGCCTTGAGCTCACCTTGTAGCCAGGCTGGTCTCAAACTTTTAACAATCCTCTTGACTCAGCCGCCTGAGTTCTGGGGTTACAGGCATGTACCACCATACCCAGCCTTATTGTAAGTTCTTAGTTCACTCAAATATCCACATCTTTTATTCACTTCATGGAAACCAGAAGAATTTCTTTCCTGTCACATTTGGGAGAAGAACAACTATAAAACATTTGTACACCCTGTTCACCACTCTAGCCAACTATCAAAATCTATAGCCTAGTTCCATTTTTACTTTTATAAATAAACTGCATAGTTTCCTCTAGTTAGGCAACCCATACTTGAGAACATTACCCTAACATAATTTTCTCTTTCATGCATAAATTATTGTTTCTGATTCCATGTAGATTTCTAACAATTAACAACACATTGAAAATAAAGTTTAGAAAATCTTGATTTTATTCTGTCACCCTTCTGTGCCATAGAGCAAATTATCCTAAACTTAGAAGGTCCAAATACTGTAAATTTTTTTATCTCAGTTTTCTGTGCAGCACTATCATTTTCTTGGGTTTCTACCAGGCTCCAGTGAAGATATTGGTCAGAAGTTGATTCTTACTTAGGGGTTCTATTGATAAGCGATCTGTTCCAAAGTTTATGCAGCTGTTTGGCAGAACCCTTAGTTTACTCTAACTGGGAACCATGGGTACTTTGCTAGAGGCAGCAAGGACAGAAACTTTAGAAAGTGTCTACAGCAAAGTATACATTATATAACATAAAGTAATAAGGAAAATAACTAACATGCCATCATTTACCTATTCACTGAAATTGAAAGACAGTTATAGTTATTCCCTATAATCAAAAGGAGGGCAGGTCCCAGGAAATAAACACAAAAAGTATCACGAGAGGGTCATGTTGTTCAGTGCATCATGAACACTTCCATTACAAACCCATTTTTCTGCTTTCCAGCAAAGATAGTCTTGTAGTTGTTTTCTTTGATTGTTCTGCTTTCCAATCTCTTTGAGTGTACTCATTCTTTTCCCACCATTTTATTAAAATTATTCTATTATAGTTTTGATGATGGATACATTGTAAAATCAAATTTTGGATTTTCAACTAATATGGCTTCATTCCTCAGAAGCAGTATAATCACAAACATTCTCTTTACCTGCCTTCCAGAACATGCATATTCTCATTTGTTCCTCTTGCTTCACTGAGAATTGCTTTATTTTCTAATTACACTTGTTCTCTTGGACCTCTTTCCTTTGAAATATGCCAGATCTTATTCTTTGAACTCTTTTTTATTTTTTGGTACTGGCGATCATATAACTAGGTAGGCGCTTACACCACTGAGCTAAATCCTCAGCCCTGTTTTATGGGACAGAGTCTCACTATGCTGTTCAGGCTGACCTTGAACTCACTTTGTAGCCCAGACTCGTCTCAAACTATCAATGATTCATCTGCTTCAGCCCCCAAATGCTGGGATTACAGGCGTGCGTCACTACACTTCGCAATGAACTCATTGTTTTCTATGTATCTTATTCACAGTTTTGGTAATTTTTCAGCTTTTATAGTTGCAAGTGAAATATATGAAACAATGATTCAAAAATGTATATGTTTAATTTTTACCTGTCCTTTTTATTTCATTTTATTAAATTATACATGATACCTGACTTCGATATGTAATGAAATATGCATGATATTAAAGTTTATATAAATTACTAACAATTTCATTCTTTTAGTTGCTCAACTCAAAATACTTGTAGCCATTTTCATGTTTTTCCTTCCTTCCTTTCTTCTTTCCTTCCTTCCTTCCTTCTTTCCTTCTTTCCTCCCTTCCCCTCTCCCTCTGGACTTTCCTGTATTCCTGATGCTATCAACAAAATATTTGATTCTATGATCATTTTCTATCTCATTCTCTGTAACAACTCTTATTCAAATAAAACCATTTTTCTTCTGGTTTACTGAAGTAAATATCTACCTGTTTCCTCATTTTCTGTATCATTCCTCTTCTCCAAACAATTTCCAATGATAGACAACATGTTTAATATGGAAAGTATTATGATTTACTTTTAAATTAAATTATGTCTTTAAAAATACCAAAGCTTCAACTAACAGCTCCAATTTATTCAGAATTGCCTCTTTCTTACTGTAATTTAGAAGCCATCTTTCACTCTGTCTGCTAAATTTTTGCCTTTGCTTAATCGTAACCAAGATAGTATATTTTAGAATGAAATAGAAGATTTTTCAAGCAGATAAGTGTGTTAAAAGTTTTAACCTAAAGATATTTCCACAGCCTTCACCAAGAACTCAGTAGAAGACTATATAAAAGCAATAGTTAACAACTGAAAATAATTTCTACATCGTGGTAATCAATATATTCCCCTTGTCTTACAGTATGAAAGGAGAAGATGCTACATTCAGGTGCTTATATTCTCTTTCAGTTTGACATTCTTTCACTGACTTCAGCCTCAAGCTATTGTGGGAAAATAAATTACACAATTTTGGAATTAATGGCATACATGTGTTCATAAAACAAATGTAGCATCTTCTATGTTATATATGATGAATTCAAAAATATATGAATCTAATAATATTATAAAGGATTTTTCACAGAAGTTAAATGGCATATTGTATTAGAAAGCAGTCAAACAAGCCTCCATTCTCACATTGTTCAATGTTTCAGCAATGGTTTCCTCAAACATTGTTGATTATAAGTAACATCTTCCTACAAATGAGGTAGAGTGATTTATATTCACCTAGTTCATCACTAGTGCTAAACTTAGCTGAAGGTTTTTCCCTCCCTGTAACACTGTCTTGCCATGATCGGCCCTCTCATGACAGATGCAAGTATAAAATGAATAAAAACCAATAATATTTTTTCACTATTATGTTTGCAGCTTGGTACATATTTGAATGTCTTTTTCTTTATCTACCATTAATTAAAAGCAAAGTTCAGCTATCATTCAAAAGGGAATATAAAGTGACTCAATAATCAATATCTTTCCATGATGCAAATTTTTCTCTCTTTTGAAATTAATCCATCTAATTTGAGTCTTACATTGCAACATACTAAATATATAAACCTGGTAAATTTTCTTAGCAGAATATGAATATTAGAGTTTTACAGGAGTACTTGATTAGCAAAACACTATTAATAAATTCATCGAAACACTTATGAAAATGTATTTTAAATCCCTTCCCCAAAAACCCTCTGAAACTGATTGTTTTTCCATCATTTATAATACAGAGAGAGATATCACTTGCTGAACTCCACTATTTCTTATTAGTTGAAAAGAGAGCCTGTGATTCTTAATCTTGATCGACAATTTGACTGGATTAAGAGATTCTTAAAGAAGGGATTGGATTGTGAGGTACTAACTTCATCAATAGGTTAACCCACTCATCATGAGCTCAATTGCCCATCAGTGAGTGAAGCATAGTTAGGAGAACTGAGTCCAGCAGGATTTTACGATGTATAAAGTATGCAGCTATCCTCCACCAAGAATTTCAGCACTGAGGTTCCTGTTGCAAAGTCAGCCAGTGATACATGGAAACAGCTGCAACACTGAGCCAGAGTTAAACCTCTCTCCTATGAAGTTGTGAGTGCCAGGTATTTTGTCCCAGTAATGAGAAACTAATGCAGAGTCCAGTATCTCACTTGGAGAATCTGTCCTTTGATCAAAAGGACTCTTACAATTTACCCTTTCAAAAGCTAAAATCTCTTTGAATTGTTTAATGTTTAATTGAAATAATGTTTTTTAAATTTTCTTGTTAATACTAGGTTAAAACATACACTACTGAATATTTGTAGCAAGAAAAATTATTAGAAAATAAAAGGTTCATTGATATCCCATATTTATCTATCTGTGAACTGGTTTTAATGGGAGAGGAAAAAAGAATATATTCCTTTCTATAATAGCATGCTTCTCCTATCTTGCATATGATTTATTTTTCATAAAAAGAAATTTTATTGAAAGTTTCCATAGGTTCAAGAAACTACTTAGATCTTATTCAAATTTCCAAAATTGCATGTTCACAATTTGTTTTGCAAAAAGTTCCCGCCGGTAAATTTAAAAAATGTAAACACATTTGATATAATGAGGCTATACTTGCAGCCATTTCTGAAAGACTAACAAAGTACTACTCTTTTTCTTACTTTACTTAATTTCCAATCCTGAAATATAAAGCAGAGAATGATGCAGGAATACAAAATCACCCACCTGAATTAACATAGCAATCATCACCTCAGAAATGTCTCTTAATTATATAGCACTTTAAAGTTCAAGTAATTGTTTTGCATGCTGTTTATCCTCACAAATAACCTATCGACTGAGCATGAATATTCTACACGTTTAATTCTGGGATTAAAATGGAAGTCCAAGGAAGAACGACACAAGCAGGACCCCACATCTAGCAAAGTCAGAACTAATTTCTAGATCCTCTAAACTTACCCAACATCTAGATTATGAAGAATGACAAAATATATTTTGTCCAGCATTTATTAGGTAATAAAATGTGTGAAGAAGGCATAAAAAAACAAGTGGTACACAGACTTCTCAAGAAAGGGTACTGAATGAAACTAAGAACTTGTAAAATTCAAATTGAGGCAAACTATGGAGAAATCCATGTTTCCGCTAGTAGAAGTCACATGATCCTGTTTTTCTTTACTCTGCATGTGAGTTAAAACAAAGAACAAATGAGGGGAGTTTGAGTAGCTCCCAGAACAACATTTTTTTTTTAATGTTTTGTTTCTCGAATTCACTAATTTTAAACTTGTGATTACACAATGTCAGAATGGAAAAATTCGGCCTGTTTGTTAATGTAGTTCTCTATTTACCACTCCGCTTTTTGTCTATTTTCTCAAGAGATCTACTTTTGCATTTTGTTAGTGTTATGGCTGATACATTGTGTCAATTTGTGAAGCCCAGAAGCTTAACTAAACTCAGCCCCTCTCCATCCTGGGGTGTAAAGGACATGTGTTACCTCTCTAGAATATTGTCCATGTCAATTTGAGAAGGTCAGAAGTTTATCTAAGTGATTCAGTAGCGGGGAGGGTTCTAACTTGGTAAACATTCTCAGACTATGAAAGAGGAGGGCATGGAGGTTGTGTGAGTGCTACATTCACCCAAAGGGGCTTAGTCTGTTTACAATATAAGGGAGAAAAAGAGACTTGCTCTGTGCCCTCGCTCCACTTTTGTTCTTGTTGCTTTGCTGCTTTCTGCCCCCTTGAATTATTGCCCCTATGCCATGCCACCCTGCCTTGGAGCCAGCTGATTATGGACTGAAACTTCCAAGAACTGTGAGCTAAACTTTTTCTTCCTTAATATTGGGTGTTGGGATATATTGTCACAATAATGAAAGAAAAGTAACCAAGACAGCTAGGAAAGACCTTGACAACTTGATTCATAATTATGATTATGTCAGTGGTACTTGATGTAGGATTTCAAGTTTATTATGAATAGGGAAGTTTGGGATTACATTGCATCATATTTTCTCTAGTTTCTTTACAAGGCCTACTTGCTATACTGTTTGAATTGATCTGATTCTGTTAATCTTGATAAAGCAGAATTATCAAGGAGTTACCTTATTCTAAGATTTATTGAGAATTACACTCTGCTTGGTCTTATGCAGACTGAACAAAATTCTTATGCCTATGAAGGAGACTGGAGAGACGATGGCACTGAGGCTCAGCATGAACAACAGCAAAGAAAAATTTCACATTTCCACATTTATAGCATCTCCTCCATCCCAGGAATCAAGCTGTCAGCAGACAGGAGCAATTTTCTAGTCTTCAAAAAAAACTTTTTTTTTTTTTTATTGGAAAAAAAAGAGAAAGAGAATACACACTGTTGACATGTAGCTCATAAACTGGTCATCTCTGAGGACTCTTTCGGCAGCTGAAATTCAGGGCACGCTGTGTTCAAGCCCTGATCCTTCTGCAGTTTTTTCTGCTATAAGTCATGGCTTGTGATACAGTGGGAAAAAGATACGCTCCACTGGACTAGAGTGAGATAGAAAAGCTTAAGAAACAATACTGAACGGCATTTCTCCTTTAATTTTTTTTCATTTTCCCTTTTTCATTTTTAAATTTCAAAGCAAAATGAATCTTATGTTGTATTTATTCTAGTGCCTCTAGGGTAGTATATTTGTGGCAAATCCATGACTTTAAAAGTGTATGCAGATGCCAACGCATCTAATACGGTTTGTTCCCCAAGTGTCATGTGTTGGAAGATTGACCCTCACTGTGGTGATATTGGGAGATTATGTGGACCCTTTAAGAAGCAGAGCTGACAAGAAAGAGCTACTTTACTGAAGGTGCTAACTTCCAAGGAACTGATGTAATTCTTATGGGACGCTGATTTAATTACTTTGGAAGAGAGTTGTCATAAATGAGTGAGTCTGACCCATCCTCTGGCTTCTTGTCTTGCCATGAGATCTTATATATGTTCCCACTTCGGTGCCAATTGCCATTAGACCCTATCTAGGCCAAAATCAATGGGTTACTTTGTCTTAGACTTTCAGCCTTCAAAATTTCAGCCATCAAAATTAGTATAGTCTTGTAAGTTAAAAATACCATAAGACAAAAATAAACTTAATACATCTCACCTAACAAACGTCACAGCTTAGCAACACAGTATATTTAAGATATCAGTTGTTTAGAGCTATGATCAAGTGACTCACAAAGAAAAGGCCAAAATTCAAAATTAAATAACTATCTCTTTTGATCCATTGTAAAAATTAAAACAAAACAAAACAAAACACAAAAACCCTTTAAATTGAATCATTATAAACTAGGGATCCCTGGTCATAGACAATGACCACAACTGAAATATGTGTCTTAGAAAGGCAAGAATGAATTTTATATTCTGTTGAACTTTCTCAGGTAAGTAGCTTTAAGACCACTTAACAAATGATAAAGCATTAAAAGATTCCATATGATTATATGAAACAAGTTTTATTTTTCTAATATATTTGGAAATCTTTTGTAGACAAAAATTTCTCCAACAATTGTTGAGATGTATCTCCTTATCTTAAATGTCTTACACTCAGAGCAACTAGTAACACAACCTTGTAAGAAAAGATACTCAAGTGCTTAAATTCATAGACCATTAAGTTTCAAGACACATTAAATTCATAGACACAAAGTTTCAAGATTCAGCAAAATTAGCATTTTCCTGTTAAGCACAATGATTTCATCATACATCACCCCAAAAATCCTAATATCACTGCTTTTATCACGCAGCTGTTGTATGGTATGTATTGCAATGTATTGCAGTATTTATGCATGTTTACAAAGTATCCACCAAATATTAATCAATTAATTAATGTAACGCTTGCTGTTACTATGACCAGTAGCATGTGGCATAACATTCCAGGGTGGAAACTCTGAGGACCTGGTGCCTGATTTCAAATCTGAACACTGCTGCTTACTAGCTGGTTATACTGCATAGTATGGCATTTTTCTCAATGATTCTTAATACTCATCTGAAAGAAATTCTTTCAGATTAATTAGTAAGCACATTAAAAATTCCTTAATTTTTCTCTTATAGGAAAACTTTTTCCTGCTCTTTTTCAAAGACAATCCATTCTGATCTCTTAATCAAATCATCTTCTTGGAGTTTTACCTGTTTAGATAGTACAGTTAATAACAGTATAAATTTCAAAGATTCAGATATGAAGATGTACTGAAATACTTAACTGCCAGGTATATAATGTTCAGTAGAATAGCCAGGAAAAATACAGGGAATTCCAAGAGTAAGAACATGACATTTGTTTGCTATTGTGGTGGTGCTGTGCTACCACTCAAGGTTTTGTCTTACAAAAAGGAAAATGATTAGTTTAAAAATAACCATAAAATGTTATGCTTTGGGATGGCTTTTATTGCAAGCCCTTAATTGTATAGCCTTGATATAAACTAAGCAAGAATCTTCCTGCAGTGATAGAAGTATGTTTTTCTTTAGACATATAAATTCTAGGGATTCATTTAAATAACCACATGAACTAAAGTTACATTTATTTATGCCTTCCTCAAAGCCATAAAAAATTTAACATGATTTATCATGGTATTTTTCATTAAGATTTGTCTCTTCCAAGAGTCATGACCTGGATGAGGTGACAATTGATGATTTATAGTTTGAAACAAAGGATTCATTATTTCAAAATGCACAAAACCAAGCAGAAGAAATGGACTATATACTAAAATAATAATTATTCTAGATTCTGAGATATAAATTTATGAACAAAAATCATTGTAAACATGGATTTAAAAAATGTCTATCATATCCATTCACCAAATCTGAATGAAAATATAAAGGGAGTAATAATAGTCAACATTCTTCATATCATATCCTTTAATCCTTATAAAAAACATTTTAAACATATGTTATTGCATGTTATGCATTAAAATAATTATTTCTTGTTGAATATAAAATATTCCAAAAATTGTAACCTAAAATAACCACACATTTATTATTTTAAATAGTTTATGAAGATTAGAAAACTAGGCAGGACAATACTGGGTTCTTTTCTTCAGTGTTCCTTGTTTGTTTGTTTGTTTGCAGCACTGGGGATCTAACTCACAGTCTCACACCTGCCAACAGGTGCTTAAGCCACTGAGCAAAACTTCAGTGTTCCTTAGATACTGCTACCAAGATTTTGGACAAGGCTGTCATCCACTCATGGTTTGTCTAGGGCAGAACATGCTTCCAAGCTCATTCATGTCATCTCACGATACAGGCAGTTCTCCATGAGACCACACTCCAAGCTTCTCACTGAGTATTGTATGGCGAGTGACTTCTGTACCATATGGAAATTTTCAGCTTGTCCGTGTACTTGTTCAAAACAAGCAAACAAGAGGACAAAGGAAAATGTTTCAGAAAAAATAAAGTCACTCTTCTATGACTTAATTTTAGAAGTGACATCCCAAGTAAGTGGGAAGATTGCGTGTCCTAAAGAGCTTGCGTAGTAAAAGTAGGTATCACTGAGCACCAGCCTCAAAGCTTCCCACCACACCCTTGTTCCCACTACATCATGTTTTAGAAGGCTGCAATTTTTTCAAGTAATTACCCTGTCTTTTATTATTGAGTAATAAGTGACAGATTGAGTGAGTGTACGTTGCAGACTGAATATATTTTCTTAACTTTTAACCCATGCTTATGTTCCAGAAGCAATGGTAGTATAGAGTGAATGTGAAATCAAATATTTTTGTCAAAAAATGACTTCACCAGATTCAATTAACATTCTTCACCTATTTCTCAAAAGGAAGAGTACAGTATGGGTTTAGTCTTTGCAGAAGATGTACTATCTTGCAGCTTCTAAATGTAATCGGATAAATCCTTGATTCTATCTGCTGTCCTGAGTGGCTTCCTGTAGAATTTTAAAGGAGTAAAATACAAACAGCAATGTTCAGGCTTTTGACACTTGCTCTAGCAAATGTCTCACACATGGCAAAATTTTAGTCACAGATACCATTGGAAGATGGTTCGACACTGCAAAGGGAAATTGAGAATATTTGAGTTGCATCACAAAAATTTTGCCCAACAAATAGAATTTGTTTTGTTGATAATTAAACATTAAAAAAGTGAAAACAAACCTTTGGCTTGCAACACAATCAGATAGCATAGATACTTATTTTAGGATTATATAATTGATGCATTTCATGAATTTACAATAAAAACAAAGTAACTTGCTTAAAAGCAGATAGATAGATATGTATAGATATAGATATTTAGATATATATGTTATCCCAAACTCAATTACATATTTAATGCATTTCACCTTCAAATGAGTTTAGTCTCCTTGTTATAAGGCTGTTGATCAAAGAGCTTCATCATGAAACACAATCCCGATTATTCCCTGCCTCCAAGAGTTGGAATTCATATTCAGCAGTTTGAGATCAGAAAACAGCACAGATTAGCCAGGCATGGTGGCACAAGCCTTTAATCCCAGCACTGAAGAAGTTGAGGTAGGCGGAGTGTTGTGAGTTAGAGGCTGATTTGGGCTACAACCTGAGCAAGGCCGACCTGAACTACATAGTGCGACCCTGCCTTGAAAAAAGTAGGGCTAGGAATTTGACTCAGTGGCTTAAACACCTGGTTGGCAGGCCCAAAGTTGTGAGTTTGATCCCTGGTACAGATTAAAAAACACACACACACACACACAGATTGTCCCCAAGTAAAATTGTCATTAATACATACTGATTGCCAAGATGTTCTAATTATTCAACAAGGACAAGTAATTAACAAAGGAGAAGTAGGAAGCACTACCAAATTCTTACTGAAAAAGTTCTCATTAGCATAGATCGTTACCATGTCACACTCTGCACTAGTGATATCTGACCAGCAGTTGTATACAACAAATTTTGAGAAGTCTTCAATTCTTAAGTTTAAGAAAGAAAATGTATTAAAATGTTAAGTAATTAATATGGAAACATAACTAGGTAGAGGAAGTGGAAATCAATATAAGTGAAAAATAAATAGCTTGAATCAACTCACACCAAGTTATTCATTAGTTTTTAATTGCTTTTTTTTGGGGGGTACCAGAAATCAAACTCAGGTCCTTGCACTTGCCAGGCAGTTGCTGTGCCGCTGAGATATTTCCTCAGTCCCTTTAAATGCTTTTCATAGTATCAAATTATTTGAATTCAGATATTCATCAGTTTCCAGTCATTGTTTTATAGACATTATTCTTGAAACTAAACTACATTAAACATCCATGCAAGATACGTATATATTTTTTTCATGGCAAAGACATTTTGTTGGCATTTATAAAAATTATGAACAAAAACCAGGTCCCAGTTGGTATTTTCATTTCACTAAAATTAAGATTGACGAGATAAAGGGAGGGAACAAGAAAACAATGTGAACATTTGAACAAAATAACATTCAATTCTAAATTCTCTTATTCTGCCACAAAGATTTCTAAATGAGTAGGAGGGAGTGAGAATAGCTAAAAATTGCATATAACAATGTGAGTTAGATATGTCTAGACTTTATGAAATTAACAGTATTCCCTAAAGTTGTGGAAGATCTCAAGACATTATACATCAAGAAATGAAGCATAAGAAACAATGCAAACAAGATAGCAAATGTTACCGATATCTTGCTTATTATAGTTTGGCCTATGACAGCCTTGAACCAGTATTTTAATGAGCTCCCTAAAAAGAAGAATTTTTTATCAAACCAGTTAATAACCATCAGAAAAGCAAATTCTATTAAAATGTGTAAAAATTCTGTTTTGCATCACTGACAAATCAGAAGTTATTTTTCAGAAGCTGTGGAAAGACTGTAAATGTTAGCAGCTTAGGTTTTTGCTGTTGGTAACAGTTTTACTGAGTTATAATTCACACATTTAACATGTACAATTTGATGGATTTTTTGCTGTGAAACCAGGAAAACAACCAAATTTAAAGCATTGGTATCATTCCAAAAAAATCCTCTTTTCTTTAGCCATTAAACCATAGACTCCATAATCTCCAGTCCAGAGCAACCATTAATCCATGCTCTGTCTTCATAAATTTGCATGTTCTGGACATTTCTTACATGGATAACCATAATGTATAAATTGTATATGTATTATGATCAATAACATGTTTTCAAGATGCACTCATTTTTAGCACAGATCAATATACATTCATTTATGCCTAAATAACTTTTTATTTTATTAAAATATTACATTTTATTACTGTTAATCAGTTGCTAGATTCTTAGATTTTTTTTCACTGGGCCTATTACAAATCTTGTTGCTATGAACATTGATATAGACTATTTGCATGCGTATATGTTTGTTTAAGTTTTATGTTTTGAATTTATTTCATTCTTTATTGATTTATAATGTATGTTTGCAGAAAAGAGTTACAAGTAGCTATGCCTTGGTTCTATAATATCCACCAAAAGTTTTTTTTGTTTGTTTGTTTTAGGTCTAGAGCTTTTGGAATGCCATTAGATCATGAGAATGGTATACTGAGTACCATTGAATATTAGCCCATTAATGAGTTCATAGCCGAATGTGTTGTTACAAGGTGGGGCTTAGTTCAGAAAGGTGGGTCACTGCTGACCTGCAAGGATGTGTTCTTGTTTGTGAATCCTTCCTTGTTCTGCTTCTTGTCCTCCATCCATTGAGCAGCTTTCCTCTGTTTGTCTTTCCAACATGCTGCCTTTTCCTTAAGAGAAAATCAGCCATGGACAACCTTCTGAAACGAGTGCCATAATAAAACTCTCCTTAAATTGTGTGTATTAGCTAATTTTCCCCAGTGACAAGAAAGTGACTAATGCACAAGAGCATATCTTTATGAATGTGGTAGGCTAATCAGTGGGTACCTTAGTTACTTTTTGCTCATTGCCGAGACAAAATACCTGACACCCAAAATTAGGGAAGGAAAGGTTTACTCTTACAGTTTCTCAGGAGTTTCAGTCCTACTTAGTTGGCACCAAATCAGCATGGCGTGGAGGGGCTGCCATTCATGGTGGCTGCAAGCTGCAAGGCATGCTGGCCAGAGAGCAGATGGAAGCGCAGAAGAGGAAGACCCGCCTCCCTTACACTGTATCTCAGCTCCACCCCTGGGCAAGTGTAGCAGTCACATCATTAATCCCGGCACTAGACAACAAACTGATCACAAGTGTCAGCCCCATCAAAAGTACATGAGGACTCGGGGGTACATAGCATATCACCCAATACATTCCACCCCTGGACCCCCAAGGACTCATTTATATCCTTACTACAAAAGACATTTAGTCCATCTCTAAGAGTTGCCAAAGTCCTGACAGTTTCAGCATTGCTGAAAAGTCCAAGTCCCAAATCACCTTTTATGGCAAACTCTTATCTGTAACACCCTGTACAAATGAAAACAAGGTTAAGCACTTTCAACATATAAAGGCACAAGGTAAACATTATCATTCCAAAAGTTACAAACAGGGGAATACAAAGCATTGGAACCAAAGCAAGTCCAAAATCCAGCAGGGAAAACATTAAGTCCTGGAGTTCTCTGCTCAGCATCTGAAGCAACCTGGTCACAATCTCCAACAGGCTTAAGTGACTCCACCTCTGCAGCACCTTCCATAGCTTTCCTTGGATGATCCATGTTCCTTGGCTTCACCCTTATTCTTTACACATTGCT
This sequence comes from Dasyprocta punctata, assembly GCA_004363535.1. NCBI lineage: Eukaryota > Metazoa > Chordata > Mammalia > Rodentia > Dasyproctidae > Dasyprocta > Dasyprocta punctata. Next base: position 199 of record RJWM01034971.1, on the reverse strand, counting down.
CTCTGCAGGTGAGGTGTAAGTTGCTCCTTCTCAGCAATCAAGGTCTCAGCTCCATCTTTAAAGTCCACAGCTTCCTGGCCAAACTCACAAGGTTTTAAATCACCATGCTGTGCTCCTTGCTGTTTATCTACAACATAAATCTGGCTAGGAGCCCCCAGCAAATGCCAGGCCACCATTTCAACATTTGGCTGCCTCATAA
>RJWM01034970.1:0-19270 GCA_004363535.1 Dasyprocta punctata | reverse complement strand
GATGTTCCACACTTGATGGACTGTGCTTCTAGCAAACACGTTCTCCTCCTCCTGTGATGGGTTTTGGGTTCCTTCTCCCCTCCATGAAGGAGGAAGCCACAGTGCCAGGTGACAGAATTCATTCAGAGCCTGGTGAACAGCATGCGCAATGGATGGGATCTGAACTTAGCTCTGTTTGGCCCCAATCCCAATGGCAGTGTCTCCGGATGTCCCTGACTGCCCTTCCCCATGTCGCCCATTCTCTACACCAGTGCCAGACTGCATTTCCTCTTGGATGTACCTGTTGCGTGCCGGTAAGGGCCAAATTCCTTCAGCTACTCAAAGGCTGGTGCTGCCGAGACTACTGCAAAGCCAGGTATGAGATCCCCTCAGCGAACATCAGCAGGGGCTTGGCTGTGAATTCCCAAAGAATCCACATCAGATCTTGTGACTACATTCTGCCTTCATCAACGTGAAGCATTAAAGGAAGCACTTCAAATACAGGCAATATCAATGACATCTTCTACAGCTTAAATTACCAAGGGTGACTGATGCACAAGTAAATTTGCTTTGCCATCTGTTGCTTGCTAAAAAACTTTACTGTATCTTTCCAAGGAAACTGTAATTGAGTCTAAAAAAGTAAAAACAAAAGAAAAAAACTACTATGATGTCTGGATGTGTCTAATTCATTCTTGTCTGAGAGGGCCGGGAGTTTGGCTCAGTGGCTTAAGCGCCTGCCCTGGCAGGTGTGAAGTTGTGAGTTTGATACCTGGTGCCGCAAAAAAATAAAAATTAAAATTAAAATTAAAAAAAAATGTATATATATATATATATATATATATATATATATATATATACATTCTTGTCTGAGTCCTGTTGTTTTGTGCGGTATTTTGGTTTTTATGTGGTAGGGTCTTGCTGCAGGTTGGCCTTGAACTCACAGTGACCTTCCTGCCTCAGCCTCCTGAGTGCTGGGATTACAGGAGTGCATCACCACGCCCAGCTGAGTCCAGGTGCTTTAGAATTGCTCTGCATGTGCATCACTATTTGGTACCAGGGATCAAACTCACAACCTCGCACTTGCCAGGCAGGCACGTGTGCCGCTGAGCTAAACCCCCGCCCCTACATCACTATTTGAACAAACTTGATTTATTTAGTTGTGTGCTTATTTATTTACTGTGGTCCTGACAATTGGACCCAGGGCCACATCTCCAGCTCCCCTCCTCTTGCTGAAACAGAATTTCATTAAATTGATAAATTGCCCAGACTGGGCTCAAAATGGCAATCTTCCTGCCTCAGCCTCCCCCAGTGCTGGGATGACAGGTGGGTACCACCACACCCAGCTGAAGAACCTGCCATAAATACTCTTCCTGTAGACCAAGAGGTATGAGGAAGTGAGGGTGCTATTGAGTATCCTTTGTGCTGTGCTTCGCAGCTCATTTTCACGCAGCAGTGATAACTGGTGCTGTGGAGGGATGCTGTGGGCGCTCCTCTGGGGAAGAGGTACTTTTTTTCTTTCCTTGTTCCCAGGCCCCAGGTCCTTGTACTAGCTGGGCAAAGCTGCAGCCCCAGCCCATGGTCACTTTGTATTTATTTACTTTTTTTTTTTTTTTCCTTTTCTGAGACAAGGTCTCACTATATAGTCCAGGTTGGCCTTGAACTCACCTCATGCTAGCCTCAAATTCGCAGCCATCTTCCTGCCTCACCCTCCCAACTGCTGGGATGACAGGCATGTGCCACCAAGGCCAGCTTTATTTATTTACTCATTTTGCTCATCTATCTGACCCCTGGGGACTGCACCCTGAAGGTCACCTTTTCTTTCTGCACCAGGCACCGGGCCAGCAGGTCCCCCTCAGCACAGTCCTGTCCTTGCTCTGCCAGGGGTCCTGCACTAGAGAGGAAGCCAGGGCTCCGAGTTTCATTCCGACTCCCACGCCTGTGACTCTGGTCCTGGCCACTACAGTGTCAGTGGCCATGGTCACATCTGACTTCTCAGCCGTGTCCCCATCCACAAGCAGCACAATGACCAGGCACTGAGGTGGTGGCCCTGTAGGGCAGGGTGGACCCCTCGAGGTGGAGAAGTCACTTCCTGCGGGTAACCTTCAGATGCCCGTGGTGTATTGGGTTTGAAAACCTCGGCCACGGGACCCTGCATGATATGGGGGAACGAAACTCCCAACCTACTGTATGTCCAGCTCGAGTTCGTGTTCTCTAAATCAAAGAATTAATTTTAGGAACAATGGAAGGTAAGAGCAGAGTATATTTGTTGAGAGAAAGAAAGCTTCTGTCTGATAGACAGAAGGGGGGCTCGAGCGGGTTGCCAGGGACTCTGCCATTTCTAGGGACTTTTATAGAGTAAAACCCATGAGGTTAGACGGGTCCAAGGTGGGGAAAATTGGGAACCTGCAAGGTGGGTATAAGGTGGGACATAACTATGGTTAACCAATAAGATTAATCGTTCTGGTAAAATTGATTAAATCAAGGACAAGTGGGGAAGTGAGTCACGTAGTAATCGGGGATGCTTAAGGACAATGACTCTTCCTGTAGAGGGGTGGGATGCTGACTCCTGACTTCCTCGGGGTGGTAGAGAACTATTTAGAATATCAATCCTTAGGATATGGGTGCATTTGTTTTGCCTTTTGTCTTGATATCTGGCCGGCAGCAAGAGGTGTGTGTCTCTTCCAAGGTCACAAGACATCTGGCCCTCTGTGGCGGTTTCCTTGAGGGCCCAGCCCTGCCTGACTGCCTATAATATTTCTATCTAACTCAGTTACCTGTAACACGCACACTGGAGTGGCCAGGAATCCGGCTGCTGCCGCTGCACACACAGCCGCTCACTCGGCCTCCGCGCCCTGCAGTTGGCGTGTTGGGGGTTGGTTCGTGGGGTGCAGAGTAAAGTGCAGTGGGCCCCGGGGCTTCGTTCTAATTACTCACAGGTGTCACCCACTAGAAGGCCTCCGAAAGTCCCTGCAGCCCGGGCCTGGGGCCTGGGCGGTCCCCCCACCCCTCCCAGTTCTATGCCCCAGGCCGGTCCGGCCCTGGGCTTCGCTTTCCTCCTCTGAAGTCCCGGAATCCGCGGCGCCCCGGGCCGGGCTCCATGCCGGTCCCCACCCACCGCGGCCCCACCTGCACCTGGAGGCCCAGATCTGAGGCCACGCCCGCGGGGCCCCGGGTTATCCTGGGCGAGCCGGTCGGGTGCCCCTCCCGGGACCCACCAGCGCCCGCCTTGCCCTGCTGACCCGAGGGGCCCTCCGCGCTTCCACAGCAGGGAGGCACGGATCGATTAACGAGTGCGCTCACGGCTGGCTACCGGGCTGGAGCACAGAGCACAGCTGCGGCAGCCGGGCCGTGCGGCTGGGGCGGGGAGAGCTGTGCTGGGGAGGAGGGGCGCAGCTTGCACCTTCACCCCAACCCACACCCCACAGGCCTGAGTGGTTCATAAGCTGTCAGTCCACTCCCAGCCCCCAACTCTCTCTCACGTGGATTTTTTGCAGTCAACAGAGTAACCCTTTTGTGATGAAAGCGGCCGTTGTGCTGAAGCACATCTCCAGCCCTTTTCATGTTAAAACAGTCTCACTCAATCGCTGACCTGCCCACGATGAACGCAAATGTGTGATTCTCTTTGCCTCAACTTCGCGAGGGCTGGGATGATAGGCGTGCGCCACCACATCCAGTTTGTTTGTGTGTTTATTTTTGGTCCCGGGGATGAACTCGCAGCCTCACACTTGCCCAGCAGAAGCTGTGCCGCTCAGCTGTATCTCTGGCCCTTAGTTGTTGTCTTGTTGAGACAGGGTTTCACTACGCAGTTCAGACTGGCCTTGAACGCATTTTGTAGCCCAGGCTGGCCTTGAATTTGTGGATCCTCTTGCCTGAGTCACCGGAGTGCTAGGATTACAAGTGCCACAAACCGGGTGTGGTGGGCACCTGTAATCCCAGCACTAGGGAGGCCGAGGCAGGAGGATTGTTGCAAATTCAAGACCAGCCTTCGATACAAAGTGAGCTCAAGGCCAGCCTGAACTGCATAGTGAGACCCTGTCTCAAGAAGACCAAAAAAAAAAAAAAAAAAAAAAAAAAAAAAAATTTGAAGTGCAGAAATTGTTAATTTTGATGAAGCTAAAGTAGGTATATTCTCCATTTATGGTTTGTGCATTAGTTGTCTTTTTTTCTTTCTTCTTCCTCCACCTCTCCTTCCTGTCTTTTTTCTGTTCCAGTGACTAAAAACAGGGCCTTGAACATATCAGAGTTTTTTTTTTTTTTTTTGCGGCACCAGGAATTGAACTCACAACCTCGCACCTGCCAGGGCAGGTGCTTAAGCCACTGAGCCAACCTCCTGGCCCTAGTTTTTTTGAGGCAGGGTCGCATTATGTAGCTCAGGCCACTCTTGCGCTCGCGTTGTAGCCCAAGCCGGCCTTGAACTCACAACGCTCCTCCTACCTCAGCCTCCCGAGTGCTGGGATTAAAGGCGTGCGCCACCACGCCCGGCTCATATCAGAGTTTTTGGTTTTTTTATGTAAAAAATCTTTGGCTAAGCCAAGATTTGTGTATTTTCTCCTGGAAGATGTATAGTTTTCAGTTTATATTTTGAGACATAATTTTTTTCATAGTGGGAATCACACTCAGGACCTTGGGCTTGCCAGGCAGGCACTGTGCCACTGAGCAATATCCCCAGCCTTTTTGAGAATTTTTGTATAGGGTATAAGATACAAATTTGAATTATTCTCTTAAAATTTGTTTTCTTTTATTTTTAATTTAGAATTTGTTTTCTTGAGACAGGGTCTCTCTATGTAGCCCAGGCTGGCCTGGAACTCAAGATCCTCTTGCCTCAGCCTCCTGAACGTTGATGTTACAGCTGTGTACTACCACGCCAGCCTCTAATTATTATTATCATTATTATTATTTTTTTTTTGCGGCACCAGGGATCGAACTCACAGTTTCATGCCTGCCAGGCAGGCGCTTACGCCACTGAGCCAAACTCCTGGCCCTAGTTTTTTGAGACAGGGTTGCACTATGTAGCTCAGTCCAGCCTTGCACTCGAGTTGTAGCGCAAACCAGCCTGGAAATCACAACGCTCCTCCTACCTCAGCCTCCAGAGTGCTGGGATTAAAGGTGTGCGCCACCACGCCTGGCCTTCTAATTGTTTTTTCATGTGATATTCAGTGTTTTGGCACCATTTGTTGAGAAGACTATCCTCTTGCTAAGTTGTCTTTGCAGGTTTGTTGAAAATCATTTCACACAGGACGGATGTGTGTTTATACCCATATCGCATTTTCTCCGTGACTGTAGCTGTCCAGTAAGTCTTGAAGTCAGGTAATGAAATTCCTCAGACTTCTTTGAGGTTGTTTAATCTATGCTAGTTTCTCTACATTTCCAACAAATTTTATCTATTTATTTTTTTGAGACAAGGTCTTGCTATGTAGGTCAGGCTGGCCCTGAAATCTCTGTGGAGCCCAGGCTGACCTTGAATTCTCAGCAACCCTCCTGCTTCTGCCTCCTGATTTCTGGGATTATAGGCATCCTCTACTGCACCTGGCTTGAAGATTTTTTTCTTGAGTCTGCTTATCAACTTAATTATGTTTATCTGTAAATGTTAAACCAATTTTTGTACTCATGAAATATACCCCACTTGATGATGATGTATAATCTTTCAGATACTGGTATATAGCAAAAGAATTTTGTTTTGTTTTGCTTTTGAGACAGGTAGTTTTATAGTTCAGGCTGGCCCTGAATTCTCTGTGTAGCTGGCCTCAGACTGACAGTGATCCTCCTGCCTCAGCCTCCCCAGTGCTGGGATTACAGATGTGTGCCACCACACCTAGTCTTCATTAAGAATTTTTGCATCTGTGTTCAGAGGAAGGTTGATTTGTAGTCTTTCTCCCTGTAAATGACAGATTCTGCTAGCCTGGGGCTCAGCTATCTGTAACATGACATCAGCCCAACTTGGTACATGGACCCAGAGAAGCAACTTAGCTCTCCAAGAGCAACTTCTATGTTCTCCTTCTCATTCCAGAGATAAACCTTTTTGCGTGTGCACCAAGCCCTCTCCAATCCCAAGACTCCACAACCCTCCAAGTGCTCCATTCCCAGCCCCCAGTAAATCTTTCTGCCTCCTGTTTTGCATAGGCAGATGCTCCTTCAAATCAGCTGTTAATATGTCATTTTGCCCACCTCCCAAACTCCTTCCCCAGCCAGACCTGATAAAAGTGGTTGTGCTTCTTTGTTCTTGCTGAGAGCTCCTACACCCCTTTGCAACTCTCCCATGCCCGCATTAAAGGGCTTTCTACTTTGTCTCTTATTATTTCTTTAGCACCACCTCACATTGAGTGCCAAAAATATTCAGTGAGTAATGTCTTTGGTTTTGGAATAATGCTGTCCTTATAGAATGAAGTGAAAAGTATTTCTGCCTTTTGGATTCTCTGGAAAAACTTGTGTAGAATTATCATCACCTATTTTTTCAACACTTCATGCCCCCATCCACTTCCTTGGTCTGTTGTGTTCCCTGCCACCTCCTGCAGCAGTGCCAGGACTCAGTCAAGGACAGTGCGGGGTCACAGAGTACTGTGGAGGACTCAGTCCCAGATGGGTAGTCACATTCATGTGAGTTAGAATGAGCTGGCCTTGTAGGTGCTGTTCTGTTGTTGGGAAGCCGAATTTCCTGTGGCCAGGAATCCAGGGCAGGGTAGCTCTGAAGGCTGTTCTACAGGTGGTGGTTCAGCTGAGCCTATAAGAGTCAGTTTTCCCTAGTGAAAAACAACCGAGTTGATGGTTTAGTCTCTGCTCTAAACAGGTGAGGTCTTGTACACACACTGAACTTTTAGCACTTCAGAGGCTGAGGCAGGAGAATTGTCAAGAGTTCAAGGTCAGCCTGGGCTCCACAGTGAGTTCAAGACTATCCTGAACTACACAGTGAGACCCTGTCTCAAAAAAGAAAAACAAGTAAGTAAATAAAATGGAATTAGATTTGGTGATGTTTAAATTCTCTTCCAATCTAAAGGGTGTGGTGGCCCACGCCTTTAATCCCAGCACTCTGGGAGACTGAAGCAGGAGGTTGCAAGTTCAAGCCCAGCCTGGGCAATTTAGTAACCATGGCTGTCTCAAAATAAAAAAGGGCCAGAATGGAGCTCAGTGTGAAGATGCTGGGTCCAATTCCCAGTACTGCAGAAAGGAAAAACAGGTGCAGAGGAGAACTAGACATATAGAATTCTTTCTGTGTCTGTGGGTCTCTCCGTTGACCCTGCAAGGGTTTTGTGTGCGCAGTGCATTCCGCAAGTGAGGGGGACAAGAGTGAGCCGCAAGCCGGGCATGGTGGTGCACGCCTTTAATCCCGGCACTCGGCAGGCTGAGGTAGGAGGAGCGTTGTGAGTTCCAGGCCAGCTTGGGCTACAACGCCAGCGCAAGGCCGACCTGAGCTACATAGTGCGACCCTGCCTCAAAAAACCAGGGCTGGAAGTTTGGCTCAGTGGCTTAAGCACCTGTCTGACAGGCGTGAGGCTGTGAGTTCAATCCCCGGTGCCGCAAAAAAAAAAAAAAAAAAAAAGTGAGCCGCAGCCTGCTGTCCAGAATGCCAAGAACCTTCTCCCACCAGTCTGTGGTGGGGGAGACGAGAGCACCGCCTTCCACCGTCTTCCAACCGGTGCCCCAGCTGCCGCTGCTCGGCAATTAATTAATTAATTAACTAACAATCGGCGCGCAGCATCCAGTGGGAAGTGCGGATCGCTGGCCCCGTAAGGCGCCTCCAACTTCCCAGTCGGGCTGGCGCGCAGGCGCGCGAGGAGGCTGTGGGTCTCATTTGTCCCTGCCTGCTTGCCAGCTTCTATCTAGTGAGATTAATTAGAACCTTTACGAGTGCAAGTTAGAGCCATAAAATACTGACACTCGCGTCATCGGTGATCTGTAGATGCACAGGAGTAGCCGGGGCAGGTGGTTCCAGCGGTCGGGGCGTTTTGACTGGTGTGGGGAGGGTCGGCTTTCGCACTCTGTGAAGCAGATGCTCCGGGAGGTCACCAGGTGACCCCTGGCCCGGTTCCCGTGGGCGCAGCCGTTTCCCGGGTGTTGCTGACGTCGGGAGTCGAAGCTCCAGTCACCCGAGCGACCTCACCTCACGGTTAGGGTGATGCTAAAGATGGAGGGTTCCTCTTTGCATCTTCGAGTTCCATTGCCAACATGACTAGCTGGCAACTGCGGAGCCCTGCACAGAAACTCCAGAGGAAAAGGGCTGCATCTGCCTGGGCCAGGTGTGCAGCTCCGGGGACAAGGACAGGTGCAGATAGTGGGATGATGTTTCTCCCACTCACAACTGCACCACCATGAGTTTGCATAAAAAAATACACCTTAGAATTTTTTAAAATTAGGGCTGGGAGTTTGGCTCAGCGGCTTAAGCGCCTATCTGGCAGACATGAGGTGTGAGCTCAATTCTCGGTGCTGCAAAAAAAAAAAAAAAAAAAAAAGGATTCACCACAAGCTGGGCGTGGTGGCGCACGCCTTTAATCCCAGCACTCGGGAGGCTGAGGTAGGCAGAGCGTTGTGAGTTCGAGGCCGGCTTGGGCTACAACGCCAGCGCAAGGCCGGCCTGAGCTACATAGTGCGACCCTGCCTCAAAAAAACTAGGACCGGGAGTTTGACTCAGTGGCTTAAGCGTACCTGTCTGACAGATGCGAAGTTGTGAGTTCAATCTTTGGTGCCGGAAAAAAAAAGGATTTTTTATTTTTATTTTATTTTTATTTATTTATTTATTTTTTTGTGGCACCGGGGACGAACTCACAGCCTCATGCCTTCCAGGTAGGCGCTTAAGCCACTGAGCCAAACTCCTGGCCCCAGTTTTTCAAGGCAGGGTCGCACTATTTGACTCAGGCTGGCCTTGCGCTCACGTTGCAGTCCAAACAGGCGTTGAACTCACAACTCCTCCTACCTCAGCCTCCCGAGTGCTAGGATTAAAGGCGTGCGCCCACCACTCCCAGCTTGTTTTTGTTTTTTGAGACAGGTTCTTGTTTTGCTGTCCAGGCTGGCTCTGAACTCACTATGAAGCCCAGGTGACTTTGAACTTGTGAATCTCCTGCCTCAGCCTTCTGAGTGCTAGGATTATAGACATGTGCCACCAGGCCAAGGACAATATTGGAATTTTGGAACTTTAAGGTGCTGAAAGATTTCACATGTGTCTCTGGCATAGAACTCTAGAACCCAGGCTGGCTTCTGAAGGACAGCAGACCTGGGCACAGTCAGAACCCAAGGGGCTAATGTGCGCTATGTCACAAGGGGGCTCCAGCATTGCTTCAGTCAGAGGCAGGGACAATGGGATAAGTGTGTCAAGAGCAAAGGAAAGGTGATGTGTCTTTTACTGTAATAAAATGAAAGAAACTTAAACTTTCACCGTATTTTTAAGTCACCCTTCACGGACTCACAGGGGACAGCTGCATGTAAACAGAGGCTTGCCGTCCGAGTGCTGAACGCTCGCCCCCCACGTGAGTGCTAAGCCGGCCGGCAGAGTCAGATTTGGGCACTCCCTGATCTATTACTCTCACCAGAGTCTAGCACAAGAGTTGTTCCCGCCGCCGTCAAAACACCAACGCCTGCTTCCCACAGCTCTTCCCGACTTCCTCTCCTTGGGCTCCTGGTTCAGATTAGAACAGGCAGAAAATGAGAAATCCGCGAGGAATGGTACAAGGGTGGCCACCTGCCAGGGCCCGCCAGAGGCAGCTGTGTCCTGCCTGCTCCCTCTGCATCTGTGGCCGCCCAGGGCACCTGCACAGCCCCGGTGAGCCTGTGGCTCCCTGTCTCTGCGGTGAGGCCGGGCGCACACACACGCAGTGGGCTGCTCCTCCCCTGAGCTAAGGAGCAGTCCCCGGCAGCTCCTGGCTGCTTGGCAGAGCCTTGGGTGAGATGAACATGAAGATGTCCTCATGACCCCGGGTCCCGGGAGGGGGACCATGAAGGGACAAGGTGGGTGCTGCTTGTGGGACTGGCTCAGGGGCCCCGAGACCAGCATTTCCTCCTGCAGCCACCTCCCAGTGTGGACTCAGCCTTCAGTGGGCATCTGAGCATCGCAGAAATCCTGCCTAAGCGCTGCAGTGAACGGGTCGCTATGCTGATGGACACTGGAGGAAAGGCATCCAGGGGACAGGCGGATGTGAGACCCCCAGGCGCCACCCCAGGAGCCACCCCAGGAAAATGTCTCAAAGGCATCACTTTCTAGAGCTGCATAGGAGCCAGGCATTGTGGTGCATGCTTACAAGTCCAGCTGAGGCAGGAGGGTCGCTATGAGTTGTAGCCCAGCCTGAACTACATCACATGACCCTTTCTCGAAAAACCAAACCAAAACCAAAAGGCTACATAATACTTGGTTACATGGGTATATTGTAACTCATTTACCCAACTTACTATTTTTTAATACTAGGGAGGCTGGTTTCAGTAATTTGCTATTGTCAATAATAATTTAATCATTTTAACCTAAAGTCTTCTATAACTTTAAAACTTTCCTTGGAATAGATTTCTAGAAAGGAAACCTCTAGATCAAAGGGTATAGATTTTAGCCAGTCATGGTGGCACACGCCTTTAATCCCAGCACTCGGGAGACTGAGGTAGGAGAAGCGTTGTGAGTTCGAGGCTGGCTTGGGCTACAATGTGAGCGCAAGGCCGGCCTGAGCTACACAGTATGACCCTGCCTCAAAAAACCAGGGCTGTGAGTTTGGCTCAGTGGCTTAAGTGTCTGTCTGGCAGGCGAGAGGTTGTGAGTTTGATCACCGGTGGCAAAAAAAAAAAAAAAAAAAAAAGTTTAGATTTTAAGGATTTAGTTTTATTTTTTTGTGTCTTTAAGACAGTCTTGATATGTAACCCAGGCTGATCTTGAACTCTCAATCCTCCTGCCTCCGTCTCCTGAGTGCTGGGATAACAGGCATGTACTATCACACCTGGCTGGTTGCACATTTTCAATGATTTTTAAAGTTCCTTGTGTATTTTTCTTTTCTTTTTTTTTTTTTGTGGCACCGGGCATTGAACTCACAGCCTCACACCTGCCAGGGCAGGCGCTTAAGCCACTGAGCCAAACTCCCAACCCAGGTTTTTTGAGGCAGAGTCGCACTATGTAGCTCAGGCCGGACTTGCGCTCACATTGTAGCCCAAGCTGGCCTCGAACTCACAACGCTCCTCCTACCTCAGCCTCCCGAGTGCTGGGATTAAAGGCGTGCGCCACCGTGCCCGGCTCCTTGTGTACTTTCTGATAATTACCTATTGATACAGCTGGCATATTTTTTTTCCTACTGAGTTCTAGTATTCTCCCCACCGATTTAGACAGACTCATCACTGGGCAATGCACGTGACTGCACCGTCCAGTCTGCCTGCTGGCCTTCGGAAACTCTCTGGCCCACTTCATCTCTGTGATGGATCTGAGAGATCCCAGGTTCTTGTATGTGGCAAGCCAAGAACTGCGAGCGTATCCCCCACAGTAAGAGGAGAAACAGGAAGGTGCTTACGGTGGGTCTGTACCAGCAGAAACAAAAAGATGACACGAACAGAAAAGTAGTGTTGGGACAACAGAGAAGCAAGAAGTGTGCGGATACATCAGGCTTTTGGATTTTAAAACACACGCACCCCAGCTCTCTCAGCAGGTCTCTGGAGAAGACAGACATTATTGGCAGAGTGCTGAGTCATCTCGAGGGCACCACACCCCCCACGCCTGTCCCAGAGCTCACGCTGACTGAGTTACACACAGGGTATGCAGTCTGGATGTATGAAGCTGTAAGGAGGTTTGATGGGGAGTAGCTTCGTGAAGGTCCGAGCTGTACAGACTTCCGGGGTCTTCGTTGTTCTTACTTCTGCTTCCTTTAGGACAATGGAAGGAAGATTGGCCCTGGGGTGCTGCTTGGACTGCAGACACAGCCGGGGTCCCAACTTTCAGCAGAGAGCCCCACTATCATTCTCCAAGGAGAGACAGAACACCTGGCCCAAGCAGAGGCCTCCCATACAGATGGGCGCAGGAGTGGATCTTCCAGACGCTGAGTACCCCCATGACGGTTCATCCAAACAGGCTTCTCTCGCACAGCTTGATACGCTGAACCCACAGGCATCAGTCACTGACTATTTTTATGCAGTGATGTAATCCATTTTACAGTGATCCATTTTATTTAAACCATGGATACTTTCTCTTTTCAGTTTTTAATCAGTCCATGTTTGCAGGACGTAGTGATTACACTCCATGTGCGGAGCGATACGTGTGCACAACACACCTTAATTCTTTTTTCATCCACTGTCCCTCTTCTCTCTCTCCCTCCCTTCATCCCAAGGTCCCCTTCCCTTTTGCAAAAGATCTGTGTCCCTCTTTCCTATCATCTGTCTTTCATTTTGCTCTTTATTTATACTTTGGGTTCTCACAGAAGAGAAGCCATGTGCTATTGAAGCTTGCATGTCTGTTTTCTTTCATTTAACATTATGGTCCCAAGGTGCGACCAGTTTCCTACAAATGACACCAGTCTATCCTTCTCCATGGCAGAGTAGTACTCCATCCTGTATAAACATTGCAGTTTCCATATCCATTCATTTGCTGATGAACACGAAGGCCACTGCCAAGGTTTGGCTGTTATGAGTTGTGCTGCTATAAACATGGCTGCACGTGGATCACTGTAATGCGATGTCTTTAACTCTTTTAGGAAGACACCCTGAAGGGGAATCGCTGGAGTTGAATGGAATTTCTAGTTTTAGTTTTTTGAAGACTCCCCACACTGATTTCCATAGTTTACATTCCGTACTAGTTTACATCCCCACCAATGTAAGATTCCCCCCCACCTTGCTATTATTTGATTTCTTGATGATGGGCATTCTTTGAGAGGAGGTGGAATTCAGTGTTGTTTTCATTTGCATTTCTCTAATGGCCAGAAATATTGAACATATTTTCAAGTATTTATTTGCCATCTGTACTTTTTTTGCCTTTTCATATTTTTATTTTTATACATTTTTGTAGATTATATATATATATATATATTTTGTGTCTGTGTGTGTGTGTGTGGTACCAGGGCTCAAACTCACAACCTTGCACCTGCCTGGCAGGCACTTAAGCCACTGAGCCAAACTCCCGGCCCATTTTTATACATTTTTTTGTAGTCAGAAAAAAAGTGTAATTACAAATTACGAAGGACTAAAACAGGACTAGAATAATGAATGAATCACTTCGTCCGGGGAAGCAGATACTCTCAATAATATTAATGTTATAATACAAGCTCATTCAAGTGTTTTACATATTTTTGTCCTTTTAAGTGTGATACCCTGCGCATGGTAAACATGATGTACTGTGAGTGTAAGGTGGACCCTTCTCCGCAAAGCCAGATGACAGATTTTCCTCTCCACTAAGGAAGGGGCTGTACGTTCTTCTTGTCTTCTCTGCCTCTGCCATCAACACAGCTGAAACAGGAAGAGGACGGGGGTGTTGGAGAATCTAGGGCCCCTTCCATACAAGAGGTACTTTGGGGTTCCCATTCAGGAGGGGTGCCAGGTAATCCAGAACACTCTACTCAAGCTTTTGGCAAAAAACTCAACCATCCTAACTACTCATCTTCTTGCTCCTCCTCTCCTCCCCTCTTTTAGGCCCTTCTGAGCAGCTTGTGGTCTTTGTGAATCAATCATCAGGAAAGTGGGAAAAGCTACAGTGGAATAAAACAGAAACACGGAACAGCTTTGACAGGGGCTCAGCACCTCTATCTGAGCCTCAGGGGTCCGGCGGGGGCAGGGCTCCGAGGCTTTCTCTAGTGGTAGCGCATCCGCTCCTGGACTCAGAGGAAGGTGGATAACAACCTGCCTCTTTGGTGTGAGGCCCATGGGCTGCGCTGGCTCAGACTGGCCTTGGAAGGGTAGCGGGTGTGTGGGGTTTGGGTGGGCTATTGCGTACATCTCGGTTCTTAGATTGCCCGTGGGAAGGGCCATCTGTGCTTCTTCAGAGAAGTGTCTATTTATTTCAGTTATCCATTATTTGATTGGATCTTTTATTTCACAGGGTCTACTTCTTGAGTTGTTGATATGCCCTAGATGTTATTTGTCTCCCCAAAGAATAACTGGAAACACTTTTTTCCTATTCTGTAGTTGTATCTTCATTTTGTGGTTGTTTGTTTTACTGTATAGAAGCTTTTAATGTGATATGAACCTGTTTGTTCGTTTGTTTGTTTTGGAGACAGGGTCTGACTGGCCTTGAACTCATTATATAGTCCAGGCTGGGCTCAAACTTGCAGCAATCTTCTGTCTCAGCCTTCTGAGACCTGGGATCACAGGTGTGCACCACCACACCTATCTGATGTGACCACATTTGTTGATTCTTAAAGCTATTTCTCATGGCCGGGCGTGGTGGCGCACGCCTTTAATCCCAGTACTTGGGAGGCTGAGGTAGGAGAAGCGTTGTGAGTTCGAGGCCGGCTCAGGCTACAACGTGAGCGCAAGGCTGGCCTGAGCTACATAGTGCGACCCTGCCTCAAAAAAAAAAAAAAACCAGGGCCGGGAGTTTGGCTCAGTGGCTTAAGAGCCTGCCCTGGCAGGCGCGAGGTTGTGAGTTCAATCCCCGGTGCCGCAAAAAAAAAAAAAAAAAAAAAAGCTATTTCTCATGAAATTGGGGTTCTGTCCAGAAAATTCTAGCATATGTTTATGTTTCAAGAATTTTATCTGTTTTATCTTCCAGCAGATTCAGTGTTTCTATTTTAACATTTGGATCTTTGATCCATTTTGATTTTAGTTTAGTGCATAGTGAGAAATATGGGTCTAGACTCAATCTTCTGCATGTGGACAGCCAGTGACAAACATCATCAATTAAGGAGGACGTGTTTGATTACTTGAGAAATGTATGAAATTAAAATAAAAATCTGAAAAATTCTCAGCTAGAATGAGCACAGCAAGGTAACAAATTATAAGCAAAACACAAATTTAATAGAATGGGCAACAGCAACAATAAACTAGAGAATTTAATGGAAAAGAATCCTTTTCAATAGTAAAACAAGAGCTGGGCATGGCCATACATGCCCAAATCCTAGCACTTGGAATGCTGAGGCAGGAGGATCACTGAGATTGAGGCCAGCCTGGGCTACTGAATGAGGCTCTGTCTTAAAAAACAAGCAAACAAACAAACAAAAATTAGCAAAACTCATAACATGTTTAGGAATAAATCTGCTGGCAACAATGAAAATGTGTGGTTTATTATTATTATTTTTTAAATTGTGAAAGAAAAATGAACTCAACGGGCAGAATATGTGAATAAATGCACATTTACATTGGTTCTTACACTGGAGGACATTTTATCCTAAAAATGCTAATTCTTTCCAAATTGGTCCATAAATACAATGAAATTTTAAATAAAATCCTCTAGCCGGGCGTGGTGGCGCACGCCTTTAATCCCAGCAACTTGGGAGGCTGAGGTAGGAGAAGTGTTGTGAGTTCGAGGCTGGCTTGGGCTACAACGCGAGCGCAAGGCCAGCCTGAGCTACATAGTGCGACCCTGCCTCAAAAAACTAGGGCCGGGAGTTTGGCTCAGCGGCTTAAGCGCCTGCCCCGGCAGGCGTGAGGTTGTGAGTTTGATCCCCGGTGCCGCAAAAAAAAAAAAAAAATCCTGAGTTTTTGGTTTTTTGTTTTTGTTTTTGTTTTTGTTTTTGTGCTAGGAATCAAACTCAGGACTTTGCACTTGCCAGGGTCTTCCTAACTGATTTTTAATGATAGTGTTAGAAGTTGATTCAAAAGTTTACTTGGAACACTAGCATGTTGGGGAAAAGCCAAGGTATACTTTTAAAAATAAGAATGATAGAAATATCTAAAAATATTATAAAGCTACAATAACTAGAATTGGCACAGAAATAAAAAGAATGAAAAAAAATTCTAGATTTAAGTTCATAGTAGGAACTTAGCATTTGATGGTTTAAATTTCAAATTAGTAAGAAAAAGAAGGTAAAGAAAACATTTAAACATTAAAAATAAAACTATAAAAATATCAGAAAAGAGATGTAGGAGATTTTTGTCATTTTGCTGAGGGGAAGGAATCCCTAGGCAAGACACTATCCATAAGTCATAAAGAAAAAAAAAAGAAGACTTTGAGATTTGGCCCTGTGAGAAAATATAAACTCCTGTGCTGGACGTGGCGGCACACATGTAATCCCAGCCCTTGGGAGGCTGAGGCAAGTTTGAGGCCAGCCTGGGCTACATGGTGAGTTCAAGTCCAGCCTGGGCTACTTAGTGAGACCCTGTCTCAAAAGGCAAACAAAAAAGTAAACTTCAACTTCATTAGGAGATGCCACAAATAAAATTAAAGACAACATGTAGGAAAAGTATATAAAATGATAAAAAAAATAACAAGAACCAACATAAGTATAGGAATTCCATGGCAAGGATTTACTATTTATCACATGAGTTATCTGACTACCATGGTGTACAGTACCCCATTTCACAAACGGGGAACCGGAGCCTATACAGTCACGTGCATCCTGCAAGGGTCACCATCTGTCCTGAGCGGCTGGAGTTGGGGTGTTCAGCGCCCGGTTCCCTGGCCCGGGAAGCAAGTCTGCCAGTAGGAGGAGTCTTTTGGGCTAAGAAAGCGGGAAGATGCGAACTGGAGATTTTCTGTGGCATCACGTGAAACGTCAAGGAGAAAACGGTTTGGAAGTCATTGGGTTGCTGGGTCCAGGTCACTGAGTCTAGACCTACCAACTAGATCTTCTGACTGCAAGTCAAGGAGTTGCCTTTCTTCAACTAATTTTTATGTCTATCTGACCCTCAGCACCCACAATGTCAAGCTGGGTGTGGTGGCACACCCTGTAATCCCAGGGAGGCTGAGGCAGGAGGACTACCATAAGTTTGAGGCCACCCTGGGCTATATAGTGAGTTTAAGGCCAGCCTGGAATACATATCAAGACCCTGTCAAAAACAAAGACACAAAAAGACCCTCAAATGTCCTGCCTAGACTGCTAGAATACTTTTAGTACAGAAAGCCTCCGCCTGCTGATTTAAGGAGAAACAAAGGCAAATCATTACAGCGACGGACAAAGCCTGGGGCTGGAAACAGGAAACACACAGTGCGCCAGGCCTCTCTGCAAGGGAAGAGCTGAGTCCGCTCACACACATCCCTGCCTCGGTCTCCCCACTGTGCTGCGAGGTCCCCCGCAGCGGTCTTTCTTGGGGTCACTTCCTCTGTTCCCAGGCTGTCCCTGAAGTTACCTTCCTACGCACAGCCTGCAGAGCCCAGAGGGCTGGGGTGGGAGAGCTGGAAATGTGGGCTCCCGTAGGCGCAGGGTCGGGGTCACCAGCTGGCTCCTGCCCGGGCGGGCGGCGCCACCTCCCGCGTGCTTGTCACTGGTCCTAACCAGGCTGGCGGCTCCGCCAGGCATGAGCTTGCGCGACCTCTGGAGCAGAACCAATTAGGGAGCTTATTGTACCCCGTCGCTGCAGGTCTGCTGAGGGCTGCGGCCGCGCTGGCGTAGAAAAGAGTCCCCCGGGTGCGAGACTGCGCCCACGGCAGAGGGGACCCTTACCAATGCGGCTGGAGCCCCGGAGGCCCCCTCTGCGGAGTAGGCTCAAGTCCTCAGAGGGTCTCAGTCCAGGTTAGGAGGCAGGGCAGGGGACGGAGAGGTGGGTGGGCTGGAGCCAGGGGGCAGTATGAGGTCATAGGCAGAGCTGGGTTTTGGAGGTGAAGACTGCGAAAGCCAGCTTTGGACACTCTTCGGGGGTCAACGTCCAGTCCCCCTGCCCCTCAGGTCCAGGTCTGTGGATTCCGCCAGCTGCAGTACAAATGTTCAGAAGAGAACAGCGCCATCCTGCACAGAACCCGCCTTCTATGTTACTATTCTCCAAGCTACACACGATGACACTGATTTATGCGGCTCTCGTGCCGCGCTAGCTGTTCGGGAACCTGGAGGGACAATTTAGCGTATGTAGGAGGCTATGCATAGGTTCTGAACAGTTACTGCACCATGTGCATAAGGGCCTTGGGTAGTCTCAGATTTGGGTGTTCAGGGGTTGGGGGAGCGAAACCCACATGCTGAGGAGGCTGAGGGACAACTGTACTCCTGGGAGGGACACTGATAGTGACACAAACCTGACTTTACTATGAGTTCACTCTGTCTCTTTGGCAGAGGTGGCGCAGGCCTGTAATCCAGCTCTAGAGAGGCCAAGGCGGGAGGATCACTGCAAGCTCAAGGCCAGCCTGAAGTACACAGTGAAACCCTGTCTCAAAAAACACTGTCTCTCTGAACATGTGTTGAGCTAGAAGCAGTTACACTCCATTAGCAAGGAATACCTGTAATGTCCAGTTCTACTAAAAGGACCTTGGGAAACCATTATCCCTGGTCTGGGGCAGAATTTCAAAGATGAATAGGGCAAGCAAAAAGAGTGTAGAATAAGTTTGAGAAGGCTACCACTTAGAATTATTTTAGCATTAGAAAAGCAGAACTCAGCACTTGGAAGGCTGAGGTAGGAGAACCATTGTGAGTTCAAGGCCAGCTTGGGCTACAACGTGAGTGCAAGGCCAGCCTGAACTACATAGTGAAATCCTGTCTCAAAAAACTAGCACTGAGAGTTTGGCTGGCAGGTGTGAGGTTGTGAGTTTGATCCCCGGCGCCACAAAAAAAAAAAAAAAAAAAAAAAAAAAAAAAAAAAAAAAAAAAAAAAAAAAAAAAAAAAAAAAAAAGAAAGAAAAGCAGAACTACAATACATTAAGACACGTCAGACACAAAAATCTATGAGTTCAGAATGATATTCCAAAAGTATTTTCATAGTTTCATTTAGTGGTACCAAGAGGATCGCCTCAATCTGACATAAATAAAGGGAAGAAATCAAGTGTTTATCTTGCCATTCCAAACATGAGCTGGATGATTATATACAGAAGAATCATAGCTAGAATATGTCAGAGGGGTGAAAACGTCCCCATGGAGCAACATCAAGCAAAATCACCATTCCTGGCAATGATTATCAATGGCTGCAAACAATATTCTGTGAAATTTACAACAGATGAATTAGTTGATGAGATTTGAACTCCCTAGTTTTTTTTTTTTTTTTTTTCCCTTGTCTTTTGAGACAAGCTTTCACTATGTAGTTTAGATTGGCCTTGAATTTACTTTGTAGCCCAGGCTGGCCTTGAACTTGAAACTATCCTCCTGCCTCAGTCTCTCAAGTGGTGGGATTACAGGTGTGCACCACCATGACTGGCCCTTATTAGTTTTAACATCACTAAATTCAGACAGACATTTTGTGCTTCCTGAACAGAAACATAAGAAAGTTCACAGAACCACCTATAAATATTCTTCCCTCTTCCCTTTTTATTTATTTGTTCTGGATACAAGGCCTCACTCTG